>OMKL01053130.1:0-19475 GCA_900302295.1 Parasudis fraserbrunneri | reverse complement strand
GGAATCTCACCAAACTTGCTAGGTGCATCCATCCATATTCACCAGATCATAACAAATGATGTAAACAATTGTTCCATAGCGGGCGCAATAGTACCAAAAGAACTATACTGAAACCACCTTCCTATGCATGAAAATGTACCAAAAGAACTATACTGAAACCACCTTCCTGTGCATGAAAATGTACCAAAAGAACTATACTGAAACCACCTTCCTATGCATGAAAATGTACCAAAAGAACTATACTGAAAACACCTTCCTGTGCATGAAAATATACCAAGCTTTGCACACAGGTCCATTCCCATGTCAAACTAGGCCCCCTGAAATATGGGGCCAGTAGTCCTGATGGTGGCGCTATAGCAGCAGCCTAAATTTCAAATCTTTGAAAATTCATTAAAAATCAATAGTATGTGCTCAAGGTCTTTAATCTTCTGAGGTTGTCTGTCCAAATGAGATGAAACACTGGTACCCATGGTCCATTATGAAGTCCATCACTCTGTTTGTTTCAAAATGTACAAAACTAACTAAACACAGATTGCACAGATTTTGCCCAAATGATACAGAAATCACCACACAGCAAGTCCACAGTGTATGAAAACATGTCTTTGACACTTTTTTTCCCTCTGCCCTGAGCTGAACCGTAGACACACCCACTGTCACATGAATTGGCTGGAGTTGATGTGGGGGTTGCCAGAGAGTGGAGATTGCTCAAGGCTTAGATGAGTTGATCAGCCTCAACTATGTGCCCAGAGACCTGTGTGCCCAGAGAAGGAGAGGTGTGCTGCTATCATGTCACCAACCCCTGTTGTGTGAATTATAAACGTTTTAAAGAAAAGAAAAAGAAAACATATACACCAGGCCTGGAGGACTAGGCCCTGAAAAAAGAAACATCTATCTTCTCACCAGGAGCTGAAGCTTGTGCATGCTGATGAACAATAACGACCTGACACAAGTGAGTGATTAAAGCCCCAATCTGTGATTTTTTTCTTGACTACATAAAGGTGGAGTATATAAGCTTTGTCACTGCAGAAGTCCCCAATGCCAAGCAAAAATGCAACACATAGACCAACCAAACTTTCCAGGCAGGACTTCAATCCTGTTCCCATCCTGGTCAATCAAAACTACACCAATCAGCCAGGTGGTGGCGCTGTTGCACACATTTTACGTTTTGGTCCATAACTCCCCAACCATATGTCGGACAGTCAAAATCCTTACATCCCCATGTTCCTTGATTCCAGCCGGATCTGCCGACATCGGGCGCGCCCATTTCAGCCTTGATAGATTTTTCGCAATTTTGAGAAAAAATGAAAAACCAACTTTCGCAAACTAGCCCTAGGTTTTTCATCGGAGCAGGACAAAGTTGGTCCCTAAAGATTCTCTAGATGCTGATTGTCAGTAATTCTTGAAAGGAAACGTCACTTCCTACGTACTGCAGGCAGGATACTCCATCAAAGTCCTCCAACCTACATTTTCTACGCCGTAATTTAATAAAACCTCTCTTTCTCATAAATGCATTGTCAGGATCTCACCAAACTTGCTATGCACGTCCACTATATTCACTAGATTTTCCTTGCCAAATTTGGTGAAAATCCGAACATAGGTGGCACTATTTATTTTTACATTTTCTTAATTTGTCTGCTTAAATTGCATCACCAATCGGCCAGGTTGTGTAGTAATTTAACATTTTGGTCTATAACGTCCCAACCATGCGTCACACATTCAAAAGCCTTACATCCACGCGTTCCTTGAGTCCAGGCGCATCACCTGACGTAGGCCACACCCATTTCCACCTAGATAGACTTGTAACAATTTTGCTCACATACTCACATTTTTCGCCCAATCGGCAAAAACAAAACACATGACTTAAATAGCTAATCAGGTTTCAACAGACTTTTGCATGGTTTACGAATATGTCATCTTTAAACTTGGTACCCATACTGTGTCCTGTACCACCCATAGTGCTGTGCACCATTTGGGTAGTGTAGAGGTTAAAGCACTTGCCTACCACCGCAGAGACCCGGGGCTCAATTCCTGGTAGCAGTACTTCTGGCTTGGTCAGACGTTCCAACGATAAACATGGTATATCCACATGGTTGTGGAGTTATTTATTGGTGGAGCTGTATATTTGAGGACACTGAATTCATGACTGTGGTTCTAGAGTTTAGTTTTAAAGTTAAACTTGTTTCAGGTTGTTGAGAAATATTTCATCATCTTAATCCTAAAAGAATGTTTCAGCACATTCCAATCCAGCACCAACTACTGAAAGATTTTGATAGGATTACCATAGAATAATTTTACTTTGTTTTAGTTACATTCCTGCATTGAGATTCACAATTAAATTGTCATCATGCTGCTGAATATTGCACTTCAGGTATTAGTGAAACTAGTCTCTGGTTCTAATGCACAATTTTCATACATATATATATCTATATATATATATATAGCTATATATATGTGTGTGTGTGTGTGTGTTTTCCATTGTCCTAAAATTTGCTTTGATCAGTGTGTGCAGGTCTGTGCAGAATTATCCTCTTTTTTCAGTTGTCAAAAATTTATTTTAGATGGTAAATGGTAAATGGACTGCATTTATATAGCGCTTTTATCCAAAGCGCTTTACAACTTATGCCTCACACTCACCCATTCACTCACATTCACACACCGACAGCGGAGGCAACCATGCAAGGTGCCAACCTGCTCGTCGGGAGCAGTTAGGGGTTAAGTGTCTTGCTCAAGGACACTTCGACACGCTGCCAGGAGGAGCCGGGGATCGAACCGGGAACCTTCAGATTACCAGACGACGGCTCTACCTCCTGAGCCACTGTCGCCCCAGTGTACATATACATATACATACACACACACACAATCCACTAAGCTGACGATGGATGCAATGCCTTTTCAGGTTGCTGAAGGCCATGGGCTGGCAAGAATATCCAGAAAACGATGACAACTTCCTGCCCCTGACAGAGGATGAGCTGAGGGAGTTCCAGACTAAAACTGAACAGGTAAGTCTGAGGAGCATCTTACTGCCTTGTCATTTTTAACTTTACCAGATCGTACATAGTTAAGTTGGCTTGACAAAGCCAACTTACTGATATTGTAATTGGCTTTTTTGTCAACACGACTCCTCCTATAGCTTTGACGCTACCAGCTTCAAAATTGCTTGGCATCTTCAGGGTATGCCCGTGGGGTGTGCTTCTGCTTTTTGTATGGATAGCTCACTTCTATCTTTCAGACTTATAAAGGGGTGTGGCTATTATCAACTTTTAAGCTTGAGCTTTCCAACTATACAAATTAGGACATACCCAACTAATATAATGTTGATGAACCCTTTCTTTCTATGTCGATTACAGCTTGGCTTTGTCAAGCCAACTTAAAGTTTCTTCACAAACTTTACATTCTAGTTAGTATAATGTAATTGTTATCCATACAATATTGCAGTCCTTTGTTGATAACAAAACTTTATTACCTGAATGTGTGCTCAGTGTCTTAATGGGTGTTTTCCATCTGATGTGACCAAAGAATGCTCCAGCATATTAAACCATGCACTTCAGCACATCCAGGTGGTACACTTGTCACACTCCAGCACTGTGTTCACTCTCCTTATCCTTGTGTGTTTGGGACAGCTGAGGAGGAACGGCATGCAGAGGAATGGGGTTCTCCCGAGGGCGCGGGGTGTGACCCTCCACTTCACCCCCTGGCGGAGTGTGGCGGAGGCGCATGTGGAAGAGGGCTCCGAGTCTGAAACCAGTAGCAGCAGCCAGACTTCAGACGACGACGACTGCATCAAAACCTAATGTGGCTTTATGGAACAAAACACAGCAACAATCCAACACCACAGCCCAGCTAGCAACCCCCCCCCTCCTCTCTCATCTTTTGTTTTTAGAGCACCATTTCCACTTTTTGTTGTCGTTCTTGCACAAGGGAAAAACCAATCATATCCCAGTGAAGGGGGAGATTCCTGCTCCGCCAGACGTCTTTTTCCCTGCGTATCCTCCTTCACTGCAGTCCCCCCCCCTCCTCTCTCGATCTCTTCCCTCTCCCTACCTTTTTCTTCCTAGCTTTGTGGAACTGAAGTGTTCATCAAGAGAAGGGCAATGAATGCACACACGATCCTGCTTTAAACAGACTAACTCATTTCATTGATGATGCTGATGACACATTAATGATATTAATAAAACTGGTTCCTGACAAGCCGAGATGTTTCAATATGAATTTGGCTACTGTGGTGTTTTGTGTCCAACTGTAAATTCCTGAACTTTTGATAATATAAAATTCATTCCATACTGCCTACCAAGTATGTGCTTAACTCCAATCAGATGGAAGGGAAAGGCACTCAGCAGGCAGAATGAGAAGTTTTACAACTTTAGCAGATTATAGTTAAGGTTGTGTATGTTTCAAAACAACTGCTTCACGTTCAGTGCCAACAGCTATTACCTGGGCAGGGTTTCTGCTAAAAACACCCTAGCTATACTACCCCAGGCTGCGTTGGGGGAACGAACTATAATTTGACAACTACATTCTGAGAAATTAACACTGCTTTGTGTAAGTAGTTCAGCTACACAGAATTTAATCCGTTTGGAATATCAAACTAAATGAAACAACTGACTTGACAGAATTGAAGCATAGGGTGTTTATGGCAGGGGCTAGGACTGTTCAAGAGGACAGGAAGCATAGGGTGTTTATGGCAGGGGCTAGGACTGTTCAAGAGGACAGGAAGCATAGGGTGTTTATGGCAGGGGCTAGGACTGTTCAAGAGGACAGGAAGCAGTTGAGGTGGAATCATTTAAAATGTTTAGCAAGCAATTAAATTGACCAAACAGCCAACTACTAAACGGTTGAACTAGTAATTTAATTGCCTAGTTAGCTACTCCCAACACATTAGGGCAAGAGGTGATCCCGAGCAATCATGTACACAGGATCAAATGAAGGTCAGGGTTATTGAAAAATAGGGCACCCGTATGCGGTTTGGAATGATTTTTGGCTTGCACACCAGCAAATTCTGAGGCAATTTTGTGCACTAGAAAAAACATTTTAATTACAGTTGCAAAGGCTGACTGCTGACTTATTTCCTACAGTGGTAAAATACAAGGTGGGTAAACTTAACTCTCATGCCATCTTTATACACAAGACATTTTCATTTCCTCAAAAAGATGCCATATTTCTGCACCTCGCAATCTCATACCACTTACTATAATGTATATCCGTTTAAAAAGGCGGGTAAACTGAGCTTGTGTGCGTTTACCTTCCACAAAACCAATGACTTATTGAAAATGCTTCCATCCAGGCTAAAAGGAACCAGCATAAGTTATTGCTGCCATAATTCTTCTCATAACCTATAGGACCTACTTGAGATTATCTTGCAACACATTGATTTGCTTCAACTACATGTCATCTTGGGACTAAAATGTCACTTCCTAAAATATGAATTCTAGCCCCACAAAACTCACATTATGTAGTTTATCCTGTGCAATGAACTGGAATTGCATTTAGTAGACCAAATATGCCATACAACCAGCCAGTTTAATTGGAACACCAAGGAAACAAAGTTAATTCAAATAGTACCCTTTATTTAACTTTTACAAAATATTAGATATGTGAAGAAAACACACAAGACACATACAAAGATTAACATGACATATTTACAACATTCGAAGACTTGGATCATCAAGAGCTTGACATGGTGAAGTCGGTCCGTAGGTGGAGACAAAGTGCAGAAACCAGAGGGGAATCAAGCTTCAATGGCTGCAAAGGGAGAATTAATATTTCCAGTTAGTAGGCCCTTATCAGAAGCAGTAAACTAGGGAGGAATTTATGACCATCACAATTAGTCATTGTGCTTGCTCAGTGTATTGTTAATGAAGTCATTTATTGGCTTGTCCAAATACTACAACATGTCCTGTAGTAGCTAGTAATCAGTAGGCTGTTTGACTATCATATATTCATGTTTGATTGTGTAGAAATAAAAATATATTTTTAATTTTAAACAGTAAAAACTACCCATTGTGCAGCTGCATGACATGGACGGTCATAGAAAACAATGTTACATTACGCACATGTCAGTGTTTGGGCTTAATTATGATTTGCATATGTACTGAACAAACGTTAACGGGACAGTGTGTCACACGGCTGGGCCGTGTTCCAACATGAATAGAGTGGAAATGCTTAAGGACCGCTGATTTCTGTTGATGACTGAAGCTTTTGAATGCATGTTATGGTGTGGATTAACCCCTTTAGGTCCCGTGACCCAATTATTTGCCTGTTTGATGCTTCGCGGTTCACTGAACCGGGCGGCGGTCCAGAACTTAGACTGAGTAACCTAATGGCATTGCATCAACTACACTACTAGCAAGTATTCCATACCACTTAATGTCCAAAACTCTAACCTATCCCTTTCATACCTCTCCACCTCCATCTTCTCTTTGATGCCATTGGTGTGGACAGTGGCATCATCTCCACTGCCATTGCTCAGTCCGTTGGCATGGCCCTCCTGCTTAGTTTTCTTGGACTCTCCCTCCTTCACTGGGCTTTCTGATGGTTTCCTCTGAAAAACAAAAAGTACACTGAATGAAATTGGAGTGGAATTCATGTGAAAGCTACAATTGGACTAATGATGCAATTTTTAGTGATCTACGGCTTGTGAATTAACACGTTTGCTTTTTGGTTTGGGGGAGGACATTTTTAAGTAGTGGTATATAAGTGTTTGGACAGTGAGGCTGCATGTCCACCAGAGACCCGTTGCAACAGTGCTGGGTTATTTTTTCTTGTCAATGGATGAGAAAGGAGTTCATGCCACCACTGAGAGCAGAGTGTTTCATTTCAGAGCACTACGAGATAAAAATATTAAATGTTTCCGCAAACGAGAGCTGCACTTAAAAGGGGCTTCCAGTAGTCGCATAGCAACTGCAGGACTCAATGTTAAATGCTGCTTGGTGTAAAAAAAGAAAAAGAAAACACCACCACAAAAACGACAGGTGCCTGTTAGACACAGGGCCTATTGCAAACAGGCTCAGCATTTTTGAGCAGTTCATTCAACATCCACTTTGAGCCAGAGCAGTTTTTTCCCCCCTCACCTTCTTCCTGACCAGGTGCGAGATGTCAGATACTGGAGCCATGGCAGCATCTCCATTGGTAGAACTGACTCCATTGGTTGACTTAACAGGAATCTGGAGAAGTAAACATCTGTATGAATATCCATTCTTTTCAGGAGAAAGAAGGCACACCCTAACCAAGGCACAAGACTTACCATAGAACTGGTAGAGGCTTCATCATTTTGAGAACCAGGAGCAGGAAACGTTGAGGTGGAACCACCCACCTGAAAAACATTGAAAATGGAATTAAAAACTATGGACTTTTAAAATGTTGCCTCCATAACAAATTTGCTGAATTTACTGTAGCCTGCACACCACTGCAATCCCCAAACATCAGACAAATGTGTGTCAAGAGGTTTTGGTAAATAATTTGCTTTCTTTTAACCTGCTTCTGATTATGCAATTAGTGGGTTTACCACAAAGGACAATTCAGATAAAGTCAGGTACCTGTCAAATGTCAGGCAAGTTGTCCATCACAAAAGTATGTTACACAAAAGTATTGACTGAAGTTTCTGGCACCAATCACCTATACAGTAGACCCCACCCATCTGATATTCCAAACAGGTTAAGACATATACCAGGAATTATTTGCAAATATTAATTGACCTCCGTCTGGTTAACATACCCTCTGAAATTAAGTTAGAGAAGATTGTATATCCTGCATCCATACCCTGCTCAGCAGTGCATCCTTCATGGCCTCAGCGTCAGCGCTGGCCGTTTTCAGGGCCTCTGTGGCATCCTCTATCCTCTCCTGGATCTCTGGCAGCAGAGTGTTCAGCTCCTCCATCTCCTTCCCATCTTCTTGTGCAGCCTCTGGCCCCTCAGCCTTGTCAATCACTTCCTGCAGTTTAGCTGGGAGACACACAAAGGTGTATTCATTTACACATTCATAAGCACTGTCAATCTGAATTATTATGAATCTGACCCAACAAATTCAAACATGCCATTCTATTCACCCTCTGGTGCTTGCTTACTTAGATCAAGTGTTTTCAAACGTGTTTTTTATTAATGCTCAAAGGACCAAAACTGTTGGGCGAATGTGTCAACCTTGTAAACATTCTGGTTTTAGACTACAAAGACACTTGTCAAGTATTTTATCCACCCCCTTATGTTGCAGGGGCTTGGAATGATCATTTCAACCTGAAACGGCTCTTTAACTTATCAATTTCTCTAGGAATATTTGGGGGCCCCTTTTAATCTTCCCGCAACCCACTTTTGGGCGTCCTTTTTAACAGATTCTAAGCGAACTACCTACAGTAGTCTTACACAAAGTGCATTGCCTGCAAGCCGCCACTAGGGGCAGAGTGACTAGCCGTGACAGAGGGAGTTAGCGACATTGCCGGTCAGAGGTGCTTCGCATCCAAAAATAAAAGACTCAAGTAATGGTACGCATATAAACATGTATTGCTCACCTTTAACTCCATCTCATCACAACTGCATATTGACAATTCTTAAGCTGTGTTGTAGTGCAATGATACAAAACATGTCCATCAATCGCCCTTGCTTACCTAGCCTACTCTTGATGACCGAGATGGAGCTGTTGAACTGCTCAATGGACTGGCTATGCTGGTTACTGAAGCCAAAGGCCAGGCCCAGCTGGTAGTGAGTCTCAGCCAGCAGACGGCTGTCAGAAGCTAGATGCTTCAGCTGCAGATTCAGACACTCCTGGAAATCCTCCAGTGCCTGGGGATAGTTTCCTATGAGAGACCAGAAAATCATTAATGAAACCTCAGAAAAAGCATAAGACATCACCAGTAGCTGCTCCAACAATAACGCCGGTGTAATTTTGTAAGATTGTCAACATAGCCTACAAAAATACCCAAAATGCATTTCTTGCTACTTACAAGTATGGTCCATCCAGCAAACACCAGATTATAGCTCATTTCCAGAAGTCATAGAAGTCCATTGTTGTCCAAAACCCCCTAAAACAAGTCAGAGCCGTACCGTTTGTTTTGGTCCGTATAATTCATCATTGCGATGAACACGAGCATCCTATTTTTTCCCCCCGAACTACTTCATGAAGTGACATCGATGACCTCGGAAGTAGTTCAGGCAGACTTCGAGGCCATCGCTGTCACTTCATAAAGTAGTTCCGGGAAAAACTATGATGCTCGTGTTCATCGCAATGATGCATTATACTGTCCAAAACAAACAGTACGGCTCTGTGACTTATTTTAACAACAATGGAGTTCTACAACTTCTGGATAGGAGTTATAATCTGATGTTGGCTGGATGGACCATACTTGTAAGTAGAAGAAATGCGTTGTTTGTTTTGGTAATTTCGTAGGCTATGTTGACGATAAGAAAATAAAGTTACAGGGCCTTATCCTTTAAGAACGTCATTACTCAAACTTGGGACCGGGGACCAGTGTTGGTTCCTGGGATATTTCCAAGTGGCCCTTGGGCTGGTTGTCTGGTATAGAAAAATACCATTTTCTAGTGTTCGATCCAAATGAGGTGGTCCCCGATGGTGGCAATATTATTGCTTGCCGATACCCAAGACAAACTTATGGTCGCTTAAGAAGAAATATCCATTTATGAAATATCATGTAGCAGATTAATTTGAACACAAGTGCCAACCCCATCTCATACCATTCACCACTACATATACAAATCTCATACCTGATTCAGAAGCAACTTCACCCAGTTTCAGGTGAGCCTGGGCTGCCATTAGCTGGTCCTCCTTACTCTCCTTCCTTAAAAATATAAAATAAATTAAGGTGTCAAGATTTTCCCTGAGGGAAAATTGCATCATTGTTCATGGCAATAAATAGGACAGAAATATAGATAGCACCTTTTGTAGATGACTTTGGCCACTTCCAACATCTCCCAAGCCAACTGTAGGTTACCCACTTCCTCATCATCACTGTCCTGAAAACAAAAACATAAAGACAGGGGAAATTGTTTAGAGGAACATAGCCCCGGGTGACACTCCAGCTATGTGATTGTGCAAGGAGGTACTCGAGTTGATTGATCAAGTACCTTATCAGCAGTGGCATCTCCTTCACCTTCTTTTTCTGCATCATCTTCTGCCTCTGCGTCATCTCCTTCATCATCTGAAATGCAGACAGAATTACATGCTAGTATTCTCAGTCAATTGGACCATATGCCATAATACCCATCTGTTTGAACAAATCGAGGTCAGGATGTTTTGGGGTAAAGGTTTACCTTCAGCCTCCTCTTCCTCCTCTGGCTTTTCTGTCGACTCCTCTTCTGGCTTTTCTGTTGACTCCTTTTCAGCATTCTCCACTTCTGGCATCTCCTCTTCATTTTCTTTCTCCTTGCTTTCAGCAGAGTCCATTCCATTAGCATTGCCATCTGTCTGTTCCTTGTCATCTCCCTCTTCCTTAGCTGTGCAGTCATCTCCCTTTTCCTTAGCTGTGCAGTCATCTCCCTTTTCCTTAGCTGGGCAGTCATCTCCCTCTTCCTTAGCTGTGCAGTCATCTTTCTTTTCCTTAGCTGTGCAGTCATCTCCCTTTTCCTTAGCTGTGCAGTCATCTCCCTTTTCCTTAGCTGTGCAGTCATCTCCCTTTTCCTTAGCAGTGCAGTCATCTCCCCCTTCCTTAACTGTCCTGTCATCTTTTTCCTCACCATCCTTTTCTGCCTCTCCATTTTTCTTTTCCTCCTCCTCTGCCATGGCATCATAGACTTGAGCCCTCAGCTCATCCCTGGTTTTCTCTGTTCAAAAAAGATTGTTAAGACTTTAAGATACGACTTAAGTTCTCATGATCCGATTTGTAAAATTTTTGCATTTGTTAGTGTCCTGCTAAGTGTGCCAGTACAGGGGAGGCAGGGGGTGGGGGGCATGAAGCAGAAATATTGCTCAGCAACTGAAATCTGAATATTTCATGCCCCCAATGATTTCCACACAGGATGCTTACAAATGCCATGAGTTTTTGCTTCCAACAACTCAAAAGCCAAAATACTGGTGCCAATGCTTTTGATGGATTAAAATGACTTCCAATTTGTGGCAAATCTGATAAGATATCTTTATAATGTGAACTATACCTTTAAGTGAGTGCTGTAAAAACAAATAATCTCTGCTAGAGTTAAATGCTACAAGCAAATAAATGGTGCATACAAATTAATGTTATACAACCCTCAAAATAAATCAAACTCAAGCCTAACTGGACAGACCAGTCAATATGTGGCAAGTAGCCGGTCATCAGTCTTCAGCGGGCTGTGGCAAACACTTAAATGCTCTCACCATCAACATTTTCTGTGCCCTCAACGTTGGAGTCATTGGGTTTCTCCTCCTCTTCGGCATCCTCCTCAGGGACCCCTTCTAGAGCATTGCCCAGGACTGTGTTCTCCATTCTACAATGACAACAGGGTTAGGCCTCGATCCTACAAAAACTGTTTGCCAAACAATCCTTCATAACAACCCCTTAGTAGTAAGTGATCTATGGAATCGTATTTCTCAAACATGCACACAAGGACTTTGGATACAAGAAGCACCCATTCTGGGAGGCGGAAGATCAGTTCTGGGCCAACCAGTATTCTCAATTGGTGTTCATGTGTGCCCCTAATATATATATATAACAAACACCCATTGAACAGAATGGCTAAGGCAAGGGAAGCATTGAATGTGCTCACCGTGCCAAATCCAGAAGAGCTCTACCGCACCAGAAGAAAGCCTCTCCACACTCATCTGCTGTGTCTCCATATTTTTTAGCTCTGAAATAAAAGAAATGGGATATATTAACTGAATACAGACAATGTTATATTCTATAGCCTATATATTGCACGAGAACACCACGACACTTAACTTTCAGTATGCAAGAACTTCAAAAGCATGTCTATGAATATCTACATTTTATTTTTAAAAAATGTCCATGATGAACTCTATGTCCATTTTTATTGGCTAATTATAGCCGAGTTGAGTAACTGCACATCCAACTATTTTTAGGCCTGGTGAAGAATAAAGGGTACATGTGCCTGAAGGAGATTATAATTTCCCTTCGGTCTTCAAATTGAAAAAGTTGGTCACTCACAGCATGCCGCAGGCCTCCTGCAAGACATTCACGGCGTCTACCACCTTCCCCATAACGAGGTGCTTCTTACCGGTGCCAATTAACTTGTCCGCCTCCTCCATGTCAACCTGGAGAGAAACGAAGTCAGTCAATATCAACTATGTTTAGGAAATGAAAAGGCTAAACGTTGGATGCAACAGGATGCATTTAATTTGGATCACTGAATCTTGTTCACACACCGTCACCGTGACATTACTTTATGTGAGAAACTGCTAAAATCATGTGAGGAAGAACAAGCTCGTGGATTAGTCTAAGGGTACATACCTTGAAAGTGCAAATAAACGTTGAATAAATGTTTAAAAGGAGATAGTATTCAAGCTAGATTGACCTTCACCGTTCCACCGCTCAGACAGACTGATCAGTTGTTTCAATCTGGCGCGAAATATTATGAACTTTTCCGGTCTATTTCCGGGTGAGTAAAACAGCGCGGGAGAAGTGCTTAAAGGGGCAGTACCATACATATACACAAGGACCTCTGGGGGTCCCCGGACCCGACTTTGAGAACCACTGCCTTAAAGGAGCCATTCATGTTGTATCCCTATGGACAGTACCGAGATGGAACTGGTTGAAGAGATAGTCACGCACATAAAATGAATTTGTCAAATACCCACTTTGAGTTGGAAATGGGAAGAGTAAATCAATTAATGTAGCCTTTGTTAGGCCGCCACAACATGAAGATAGTTCAATGTGAAAGTTTCATTTTAGTACCAGAAATGACATGTGTTGTATACATTTTTCTAAAAGGGACATTGGTATTATAATAATAATAGTAATAATAATAATAACAATAATATTAATAATAATAATAATAATAATAATAATAATAATAATAATAATAATAATAATAATTATTATTATTATTATTATTATGTCTTCTTCCTTTTCATTAGCTTGCTGTGTATTCCATATTTCTGTCAAAAGGCTTGATGTCTTCACAGACATAAGACAGGTGCAAACACTCTTGAGAAGTCTATGGGAGAAGGACCCTATAGGCCTAAGAAACAGAGCAAGTAGCCTAGGCCATGGACAGTAGAGAGGGGGAGGGGTTTGTGTGTGTGCATGTGTACAGAAATCTTTGGTGCGTGTGTGAGTTGGGGGGGTTGTATGTTTGTGTGTGTATGTGTGCATGCGCACGTTTGTGGGTGTATATGCGTGCTCATTTTGTGTGTGTGTGAGTGAAAGAGAGAGAGCCCTGCTGTCATTTCCTGCTGTGAGGGGACTGTGATTATCTACCTCCTCTCTGAGCCCCTCCAGCAGCTACAGCCCGGTCAGACAAGCCTAGACTTGGCATCTAATCAAGCTCACACTGAGACCATTATACTTATCTTCCAACAGACACTGGAGATCAATAATGCTGCCCCCATAGCACTCTTTTCCCACTGAAAGCTACAGGTTCAAGAGAATACAGATCCCAGTTGCATCATGGTTTTGTTCAGCAACATAGGTGAAAGTAATCACAATGGTCCATATTCACAAAGCCTCTCAAAGTGGGAATACTGATCTAGAATCAACTGCAGTATGTCAAGGTCATGAAGATTAGTGTTCCTGGTCACTGCACAGGCCTACATGGTTATTTCTAAGAAGTGATATAATAGTTTTCATAATATAGCCTAATACAGCCTAACAGTGTGTGGCTCCTTGAAGCACCTTATCTTATTGCTCACTCACAAAAGAGAAAGGAATACATTTGCATTTGTTAAGGATAACATTTATTTCCTATACAGGCAGAGACCGGATGATGGACACAAGTGCCCTTCAAACATCCAGTTACTGTGGAATTAGTGATGGGGCAGATGTCCTAATTATGGACATATTGTGTGTTGAGAGATGAACACAGAGCAACGTTTGATCGCCAGCCCACCACTGTGGTTCTAATAAAGAGTTTATTGTTGTGTCCCCTCTTATCTGGCCCTTCATGTGGTGCCCATGGCAACAACATGCAAAGACATCACTCAATGACAGCGGAGAGAGAGAGGAGTGGTGGAGAGGCTGTGTGCCAATGAATCTCTGGGTTCCAGAGGAAATTGAGGCAATGTGTGTCCTTAGAATTATAAGGTTCCATCTGACTAAAACAAATTTAAATGTAAAAGACATAATGAAAAAAAGAAGAGGAAGAAGAAGTTATTCACATGACTCTGAAATTATTTCTTAACATGTGGCTGAAGCCCCTCCACCAAAATTCTAAGCACTGGATTTGAGACACCATGTTATCATTCTGAAACTGGTTGACAGGTCTGTTAATACAACGGCTAACAATAGACAACAACTAAATATGAGTTTTAAATGTTTTCTGATAATGTAAAAGGTTTATTTACATTGGCAGTGTTTGTGCATGTTGGAGCAAAATAGTCCTATATTTTCAGAAAAAGACAAAAAACCTTATTTTCCATCTACAACTCAAACTCTTTGATAATGTATGTGAATATACCATAGATTTACATATGGTCAAAAGAAAATCCAGATTGGACCTTTAAGTGAGTAAAAAACACAAATTAAAAAGGTTCTATTAGCTTTGTCCTCACATACATCAAAGCTCAATATTTCAAAACTTCTCTGAGTCCAGATGGAATTATAATTCCCTTGCATATAAATAGTATCTCGCTGTTGTTTGATCCAGCTTGCCTTGGCTCTTATAGTTAACTAAATGTAGTTCAATTACTAGTTTTAACTTCCTTTTGCAGTAGATGGGTGGTAGTTTAACTACATCCAAATCACAGTAGCTTTTTTCAGTAGTTAACTACCTTGGGTCATGTAGTTTAAGTAGTTAATTACAAACTACATATTTCCCTAGAAACTTTGCATTTTCCTGATTTCAGCTCAACAACTGCTCCCTGTCCCCTCCTTGAAACACATCTTTGGGTATGCCTACCCTAGTCCCTGAATCAAACACACCCATACTTTACTCTGTGTCAGTTCAGTTGCTGCTCCATGCAGCTACATGAGATTCCAGACTCAGATTTTTGACTTTTTTGAGAGTAGTTAAGGTTTAGTTTAACACTTTTCATTGTGAAGCAGCTAGTAGTTTGATAAACTACAGTTTTAGAGTTTCCCCAACACTGTCGAGGGCATACACAGGCATTACCAATGATATGATTTTCCCCATGGGAGACAGTTCTATCTTACATTATCTTATCTTTGGTATGGACAGTGTTGGGGAAGCTATAAAACATAGTTTTACAAGCTACCACTTACTTCACACTGGAAGAAGTTGAACAACAGCAAAGCTACCCTCAGAAGAAATATAGTTTCATTAACTAAAGTTACTTGGAAAAAGTAGTTCAAATTACTTAAAAAAATAAATAAAAATAAGATAATATCCCCATATGCAAAGCAATACAAAATTATTACAAAATATACAAAAG
This sequence comes from Parasudis fraserbrunneri, assembly GCA_900302295.1. Lineage (NCBI taxonomy): Eukaryota > Metazoa > Chordata > Actinopteri > Aulopiformes > Chlorophthalmidae > Parasudis > Parasudis fraserbrunneri. The sequence goes on along the minus strand of OMKL01053130.1, from coordinate 3,995 downwards.
GAAGTCACTTGACTGCATAATATACCACTCAATTGAGTTTATTACAAAAGCTATAGTGTACACAATAATTCTAATAGCTGCCTGCCAGTAGGACGTGAACCAACACTAAATAAGTAAGTTCAAGTGCAAGTTCAAGTTCTTTATTGTCAAATGCACAACAATATATGCAGTAGCAGTCATTGCTGGCAATGAAATTCTTGTATTTCAAGCTCTCCTCAACAGTGCAAAAACAATATAACAATTAACAATTCAACATTGGTCAACAATTAAAAAAATAGAAGAAGTAATAATAATAAAATGTTACAAAAGTGGGGATTAAAGGTGTGTGGGGTACAGCATCAGAGTTTAAGAGTTCAAGAGTCTTGTGGTTTGTGGGAATCTGGTGGTTCGGGTGCGGATGCTCCGGTACCATTTGCCAGACGGTAGCAGAGTGAACAGTTTGTGGCTGGGGTGGCTGCGGGCCCTGAGTATGCTCTGGGCCTTCCTCCGACACCTCTGAGTGTAGGGGTCCTGCATGGTTGGCAGGGGCAGTGCAGTTGCCATACCAGGCGGTGATGCAGCCAGTCAGGATACTCTATGGTGCATCAATAGAAGTTGCAAAGTATCATGGAGCCCACACCGAACCTCCTCAGTCTGCGGAGGAAGAAGAGCCATTGTTTCACTGCCTTGATGATGATGCCAGTGTGATGGGACCAGGTGAGGTCCTCGCTGATGTTGATCCCAAGACTGCTGATTCTCTCCACTGCCACCCCATTGATGTAAATGGGGGCATGTTCTCCTCCCTGCGGCTCCCTGTAATCCACAATGAGTTCCTTTCTTTTGCTTACATTGAGATGGAGGTTATTGTCCTGGCACTATGATGACAGGGCACTCACCTCCTCTCTGTAAGCCATCTCATCGTTACCGGTGATCAGGCCAGCGACTGTGGTGTCGTCAGCAAACTTTATGATGGTGTTGGAGCTGTGTGTGGCCACGCAGTCATGCGTGAACAAGGAGTATAGAAGGGGGCTGAGCATGCAGTGCTGAGAGTCAGTGTGGAGGAGGTGGTGGTGCCCATCCGCACAGCCTGGGGTCTGCCCGTCAGGAAGTCCAGGATCCAGCTACACAGAGCCAAGTTGAGTCCTAGGTCCCTAAGCTTGATGATGAGCTTAGAGGGCACAATGGTGTTGAATGCTGAGCTAGAGTCAATGAACAACATTCTCACATATAAGCTCTTCTGGTCCAGGTGGGAGAGTGCCGTGTGGAGGGTGAGGGCGATGGCATCGTCTGTAGACCTGTTTGGCCTGTAGGTGAATTGTAGTGGGTCCAGGGTGTCAGGCAGTAAACAGGTGATGTGGGTTTTGACTAGCCGATGATGGGTGTGAGTGCTACAGGATGGTAGTCATTTAAACAGAGGGCTTTTGTTTTCTTGGGAGCAGGGACAATGGTGGACTTTTTTTAAACATGTGGGGACAATGGACTGGCGCAGGGATGTGTTGAAGATGTCTGTGAAAACATCTGCCAGTTGTTCTGCACATGCCTTGAGTACTCTGCCAGGGATATTGTCAGGGCCAGGTACCTTGTATGTATTAACCCTTTTGAAGGATTCACACACCTCTATCCCAGATATTTCCAGTGGGAGGGGACCTGGTCCATCTCCATCTCCACAGGGGTGTTATCCTCAAAGCGTACATAGAAGGTGTTCAGCTCATCTGAGAAAGATGCAGACATTTCCTCAGCATTGCTAGTTTTCCCTTTGTAGTCTGTGATTGTTTTTAGTCTGGTCCACATGTGTCTGGCATTTGAGCCACGGTAGTTTTCCACTTTGTCCATGTATTGTTTTTTTGCATTGTTAATTGCCCTCCGGAGTTTGTTTTCCTGTATTTGTCCAGGTCCCCCAAGTTGTATGCGGTTGTCCAAGCATTAAGCCTGGCATGGACCTCCCCATTTATCCATGGTTTATAACCCTATATCTAATCTGGTCTCTTCACAGACAAAAGTGCAAGGACTGTTAATTTTTGTTGTATGTGCCTTGCATAATCATAACAGTTAAAACAGTCAACAAAAATGTTATATGAACTTGTTTATCTTGAACTTGAACTTTTTTAGACTATTTAACAACTTGATCAGAACAATAGTCTAAAGAATGGGCCTGTCAGCTTCCTTGTAAGAGTAGAATCTCTTATTTATATGACACATCAAAGTGCTTGTTCCTTTATTTGATAGACAAAGAAATAGTTTGTTGTTTAAGTAGTTAACTACGCCTCAAAATAGTTCAAGTAATTAGCAAACTTTGTAATTAAAGCAAATTTGTAATTAGTTGAACTACCAGCAAGCTACTGCAAAAGGTAGTTAAACTACTAGTTTAATTACATGTATTGAAGCTACTCCCCAACACTGGGTATGAAGTTCACCAACCTCTTTTTCTGTGTATTTAGAGTATACCCACCATCTATCAGCCTTATTACCAATAGAATAATATTTGGTTGATGGGGTCACAGTAGACCCACTTGCTCTTAGTAGTACACCCACTTCCCCAACCACCACTACACCACTGAAGCAAAATGTGTGAATGATCTTTCATGGGTGATACCAGTATGCTGGGTGTATTTCCTTTGTCATTATGCATACATAGTAGTAGGAGGGAGAAGGAAGTGAGACCAAAAATTACCCACTGCAGCCTAGGGAATATGTACACAATGTTGCAATAGTACAACACCAGCAGTAGTAGCACCTGACCTTTCAGGAAACATGAACTAAGATCCATTCTTCTTTTTATTTTATTACAGCTAAGAGGAGAGAGAGCAGTGTCATTGTTGGGTCATCAGCAGGCCATTGTTAATGAGAAATTATTCTTAACTGACATGACTGGTTAAATAAAGGTACAAGAAGAAAAAAAGCCCCACACTGCCAGTGCACCAGTCCTCTAAGCAACACATGGAACATACAATATTTTGACATTAGTCTTGTCAGTCAGTATACACAGCATATTGAAATGTTTAATCTATTTGAAAATAGAATTACTTTGTACCATTTACTATTGCTGTAGTCATCACTTCCCTTTTCAGGATTTACATTTTTTTTTTTTTTTTTTTTACTTTATATAATCTCTAAACATGCTAATCCTTGTGTATATTCTCATGAAATGTCATACCATTGTCCAAATGCTGCTCATTGGATTATATGGCTGTGTTTGCTTACCAAGATTATTGTGTGATGATAATCAAAAACTATTAAGTGAAGGCTTGTATAGCAAAAGAGGCCAATTCTTCAATGCAAATACATGCTGAAGTATGTAGGATCAGGAATGGCCTGGTCATTACACTAAACAAACAATTGAGATGAGAGAGTAAGTGAATGTTATAAAGGGATATTTCAACAAGGCATAATAAAGTGGGGGTTGTATGTCCTATCATTAAATGGATCATAGAGGCTATTGGCTCCAAGTCCTGGGAAGAGGCTGAGTCACATGGTAGAGCCACATGACTCGATCTGTGACCCCTGCATGGCTGGTTGCTTGGATTAAGAGTGGAGCTCTTGGAGGGTTGGAGGGGTGACTGGCCAAGAAACCTGCTCTTTGGTGATGCCAGTATGTGAATTGTGCCGTATTTTATATTGTTTCCTTTTCAAACCTCTCTTCCAAGGACCCTGAATTAGATATGTATAGCCACAGATCCCCTTTTCATAAGACCCCCTACCCCCACCCCAATCATAATTTTGTTGTTAGATATCATGTATCCTATTACAGGCTTGCAGGACTGTTTATACTGATCCTATGATTAAAATGATACACTTTATCACCGTCCCAAGATGCTAGGGACCTAAAGCGCTAACATAATGGGAGTCCCCTGATCCCAGTTTGGGAGACACATTATTCTGGGAGAAACTCTTAGATGGGGACAAAAACTAATCTTTGACATACAGTATTACGTTTTTTATGTTGAGATTGCATGATGGTTGTAGGCCTGTCTGCTTCTTCGTCCTAACTCATGAATTAGAGATGTGGTTTCACAAGG
>OMKL01053119.1:3947-14165 GCA_900302295.1 Parasudis fraserbrunneri | reverse complement strand
TTAGTGCTTGTGTTTGTGTGTGTGTGTGTGTATGTGTGTGTGTGTGTATGTGTGTGTGTGTGTCTGTGTCTGTGTGTGTGTGTGTGTGTGAGCGCATGCTTCCAGGTTCAGTTGCCAGTGCATTTACTCAGGCGTTGCATCAGACACAGATGAACCTCCCACTGCTGTCACCTCTTCAACGTACCCCCTTCCCTCTCTACTGCTCCCATTAGACTTTTAAGTTTTTATTTCTTAATCATGCTCTTGTCCTCTGCTCTCCTCAGCTCTCTAAGTGCAGCGTTTCCAGACCTTGACACGATTAATCATGTCAGCTTGTTTTTTCTGTGGACAACCGTTAAATCATAGAATGTCTCGGGTTCAGTCGTGGATGTGCAGGCAATAAGCAATGCTGTCAACTGTTTCAAAGACCTCATATTACTTCTCAGTAATGAAACCGAGGCCTCGCATTACTCACGAGCCGCAATGCCAGCAGACAAATAAAATACCTTATAACCAGCTTTCTCTCCTCTGTTCAGTTCCACGTAACCACGGCCACAACACCGTCCTGGGGATCGACTTTGACATTGAGCTGGGCAACACGGCAGATGAAGCAAAGGATGACCCAGGTAAACGATAACACATTTGTCAGAGACGATCCACAACAGAACAGGCCCGCTCAACCACAGAACGTAGAGCTGATATGATGATGGACAAGTTGCATTGGCAATAACCAAAATGAAACTGACAGTCAATTCCTGCAGTGCTGCAAAACAGCCGAGGGAAAGATATGACCATGTGTGTGTTCTGATTTGCCTTCACCGGGAGGTGAAAATTGACATCTGACTGGCGGAGCCCACAACCCAGATGCCAATTTATTTGTTTTCTCAACCTTTCACTTAAGTCATGATTTCTTGATTGTTTGTCTGCTTGAATGATTGAATGATTGATTGTCTTTGGAAGATAGATCGCTCTACTAGCCCTGAGCTGCATCATTGAGTACCTCAGACAAAGAATCATATAACTCAGTTTAAAGTTTTTAGAGGAACAATGTTTTCAAACTTTATGAATTGAAGATGGTAAGTTAGAGTGTTGTGTTCATTCATACTTAAAGACGATAGAGCTTGAGTACTTTCTTGTGATATATTACATTCACACTCAAAATTGATTTGGATTGACTTTACAACTGCAAATACATGGGCTGTCCAAAGAATTTCAAAACATAGTTATGGTATATGGCTCTTCAGTGCAAGGGTTCAATTCAGTAAAGGTTTCCTGGATCAAGGTAAAGAAGAAACAGAAAGTAGCGCATGTGAGGAAAGAGCCAGGATGCCTAAACCCTTGTGATTTATTGATGTCAATAGTTCAATTTAAACTGCCTAATGATTTGGCTATGAAAGCGTATTTTAGCTCACAGAGCATCATTGGATGTACAGTGCAGTGTGATGGGACAAGGAGTTTTTATTGGCTTAGAAAATGGATTGTGAAGGGCCTAGGCTTTTCAGAAACCCATTTCAGGGACACATTGATGGATGCTCTTCTCATCTCCACACCAATTTGCACAGCAATGCATGGATAAATATAAGCAGTTGTTTTTGCATATGTCCCCCTCAATGTTATTGTCAAGGCAGAAACTAGAAATTATTATTCCCATTAGATTATTACTCACTGTCACAACAATAATGTATTTTAGTAGGGTTTGTGGCATATATACAAGACAGGACATAGGAAGAGAGGGAGAATGCGCGTGCGCACACACACACACACAAACAGCAACAAATAAAGCAAGATTCATTTAGACGACCGCCTGACTATAAATCAGTTCATTTTCACTGAATGCGTCATTAGGTCAGCTCTCCCCAGAGAAATCCCGTATGCTGTTAGAAGACACATAAGTGCTCCAAATGTTTACCCTTATCGCTGTTTCACCGTGTGCCATGAATTCCTTTTTCGTGATCATCAGAAGGAACTTCAAAGGTCCTCATGCAATCTAGCGGAGTTAAACGCAAAACCACTCAGCAGCAGCGGAGGCCTGATCTGAGGCTTGATCAAGGAGCGCACTCAGGCCTTCCGCGCCGGCGGTCACCGAGCTCCTCTGAGAACTGTTGTTTTATCCTCCACAGAGTCCGGCTTTCTCAGCTGCTCTTTTGATAACGGACTCTGCGGCTGGATCCGGGATAAAGATGGCGACCTGCACTGGGAGACGACCGCCGATCCGTCAGGTAATGATAATCTGGAGGAAGAAAATAAAATCGAGCTGGATATAAAGTTCACTCGGCGGCTTGGACGCACGGCCTGAGAATCACAGACGCGTCGTGTTTCAAGGTTTTCGAGCATCGCGCTCGAGTTTCTGTGGCCTGAGTTTCATTGAATATTATCCGTTGAATGGAACGTAGGCAGCTGCATTCATGTGTTACAGAGGGAATATGACCTTACAGCACACACACACACACACACACACACACACACACACACACACACACACACGCAGACACACACACACACACGTACACAAACACATGCATGCCTATGCACACGCATATTCCCTCTTTTTCTCTCTCACACACACACGCACACACACACACACACACACACACACTCTCTCTCTCTCTCTCTCTCTCTCTCTCTCTCACACACACAAAATCAAGCAACCACCCACACACACACACACACACAACCAACCAACTTCAGACACACACATACAAGCACTTAAAAAGAGAAAGTCTATAAAAGGCTCCATTAATTATTCTGCTTTGTTCCACTCAATTACAGTTCTAGATGAAAATTAGTTCAGCCTGCATAGTGCGCCTTTCCTCCATTCCAAGAGGAGAGCTTTCCTCCACAAAGACATGCAACCAAGAGGAGGATTACGCCATCCATCTGTGACACCTGTGGCAGGGTTTAAACAAGAGCGAGACAGTGTTTTGCTTGGGGCTCACATGAGCAGATGATATGATTAATTTTGTCCCTGTGAGGACCCTGTACAGGCAGGTTGAGTGGAGAGGAGATGACACTGAGGAAATAATTTGGAACAATTTAATTTGAGCTTCAGAACTCATTAGGTTTGTTAAATTACGTTTGCGCTCGCTGCATGGCAGTGCCAGATGGTCAGATAGGGTTAAGTTCTCGGTTCAACACGGTTTGCGTTCCTTCATTAGTGCAGATATAGTGTGTGGTGTGTGTGTGTGGTGATTCTCTTTTTGGTAAACAGTATCTTTGCCCCCCCCCCAAAAAAAAATCCACAAATAAGCCCTGAAGTGAAACAGATGAAAACGTGTGTCTTTGACAGGCTTAAGCACTAACTGGTAGTAATTTCACATAACAGGCAATCATTGGAATGATTCCCATTTAACACATCAACATTTCATTTTTATACACATTTTTTTGATGAGCACATCAGAAGCAGCAGAAGTTGCCATTTTGCCCTACATAGTTCTACTATAAACATAAAAAAATATATATATATATTTAAAAAGAAAAACAGTATATTAATATATGTATATGACCATCAATTTGTACCTTGCATTATTCAAAGACTGCAATATTATTGGCTGTTTTGTACTGTATATCTGTTTTCCATGGAACTATGTGTTCCAGTTCTTAGGGTGCACTTCCTGTTCAACGCAAGGCGCCTTGTTTCATTTTGCAAGTAGTCTGTGTCCAAGTGGAAAGCCATTCTACTTTTGAACCGGACGCGCAACGAAAAGCGTGAGCAAAAACCCAATCAGCGTTGTTTAAGCACCTAACAATCCAAGTCTTGCCACTCATGTGGGTTTGCAAGTTAAAAGTCTTTAATGTTATGAGTGTCACGATATTAGTATCAAACAAAAGGAGGTTGGGGTCATCGATTGGCAGGTGTCTTCATCGAGGTGTTCTGGCTGTGGTCCTGTGTACAGTAGCTCAATGCTTAGAGCACGGTCCTGACACTACAGGGTTAGAGGTTATATTCCTGCTGGGGCAAGTGTCACTGGAAATTATGTTACGCCATCAAACATGGTTAGTAGATAATAATAGTCGTACAGGCTAATAATACAAGAATACAAAATATAATTAACTGGAAGGGAACTGAAAATCTAATAGAATTAGTTTAATTCAAGGATATGTTTGACATGGAAGTGTGGTGTTATCAGTTTTGATTGTAGGTGATTTTAATTGTCATGTCCAGTGTAGTCTCATTACCATGTACTTCCTCCACAGGTTTGGACTGTAGAAAGGGAGTGATTTTAATTGTCATGTCTAGTGTAGTCTCATTACCATGTACTTCCTCCACAGGTGGACGGTACCTCACCATTCCTGAGGTGGGCAACAAGAGGAGTGGGCGAGGGGCGCGGCTGGTCCTCCCACTGAACCCACCTTGGAATGATGGCAACCTGTGCCTGTCGTTCCGCCACAAGCTGGCTGGCCACCACGTGGGCATGCTGCAGGTGTTTGTGAAGAAGGGAAAGCAGTACAGTCCAGCAGTCTGGGGCAGGACAGGGGGCAACGGCTGGAGGCACACTCAGATCACATTATGGGGCACGGGCCTGGAAAGTGTAAGTGTCACAGTAACTGATCAGAGCAGTCGGTGTGATGACTTTGAGCGGTGTCTGTTCAGTCGCATTTGCCATGCAAATTGTGGACATTTTAAAGGCATACTTTATTAACAATGCTATTTTAAGTCAATGGGGTATGACAAAGATAGAACCTTCCAGCACACTAACTATATGGAGACATACATTTCATTCTATAAAGAGAGACATACATTTCATTCTATGAAGAGAGACATACATTTCATTTTCAGAGACATGCTTCATACTCCATTGACTTCTATTGCAATACTAACAAATGCTAAGAATTTCTGTTTCCTGTATCTCAAAAAACCAAACCAAGTGCTTTCCGGATAGACTGAGATGACTCCCAGTTTGTAGCAAACGAGATAGGCTTCTTACAATGGGTGGATTATCCCTTTAACCTTTATGACGCAATGCCTTGCTTTAGACTCAACAACATGATAAACATTGAAGCCATACAGCATGTCACATTCCAGTCACATTTGATATGCTTTGGTCATGATATATAAAATTACATGTTTCAATTACATATGTGGGAGACATGAAGAGAAAATAAATCTAATCTTTATTTATGTTTATTTAATGTTTATTTGATCAGTTTCATTTTATCAGTATCATTAAATCAGTGGGTACGGTATCAAATCGTTGGATCACTGTAGCGCTGACAGTTTCACCTAGTGATGCAATAAATCATGCGTAATCATAATAAACCTGTCGGGGTCGACAGTGGCTCAAGAGGTAGAGCCGTCGTCTGGTAATCTGAAGATTCCCGGTTCGATCCCCGGCTCCTCCTGGCAGCAAGTGTCCTTGAGCAAGACACTTAACCCCTAACTGCTCCCGACTAGCAGGTTGGCACCTTGCATGGTTGCCTCCGCCGTCGGTGTGTGAATGTGTGAGTGAATGGGTGAGTGTGAGGCATAAGTTGTAAAGCGCTTTGGATAAAAGTCCAGTGCAGTCCATTTACCATTTACCATATCTGAACCAAGGTTGTGTTGCTGTTCCCAGGTGATCCTGAAGGGGGAGCGCGGGCGAGGCAGGAGTGGAGAGATGGCTGTCGACGACATCACCCTGAGGAAAGGCTCCTGTTCAGAGGAGCACAATCTCAGGAGACTTTGATAGACAGAACAGAGAAAAGCATCAACAAATTAAAAAAATAATAAAAAAAAGGAAAGGGAAAAAAAAGAAAAAGAAATAAGAGGGAGAATTGGGGGGTGATACATCCTAAGGAGACATCCTCTTATCTGATGCCCCCTCATTCTGCCTGACATCTCCCTGATCCCCCACCACCACCACCACCATCACCACCACCAACCACCCTTCACTGGCCAAACACCATGCCAAAAAGATCCAAGAAATGTGCCTTTGGAGCACAGTGCTTTCCTCTCTTGACTGTCCATGAACGGGAAGACGAAACCAAATCTCACTGGGGAGAGGGGGCATCCCTGTAGAACACACCTCTTTCTTTACCTTCTCTCTCCATCTAATTCATCCTCTGACACATGCATGTACCAGTACCTTACAGTGGAAACGTCCCCTTCCTACTATAGGCCACACAGCCTGCCAGCCGCAATGTTGAGAGGCCTGTGTGCCTTTATTTCCTCCAGGAGAGAGTACTCTTACCTAATTTGAGGAGTCTTGTTTGCCTTGCTTTGATCCTTTAATCATAAGCCATAGCTGCTTTTTATTTGTATTTTTAGCCATCAAAGTGTGTGCCCAGAGATGTCTGTTTTGATTTAAAAAACAAACAAAAAACAAATATATCAGCACTGACATCCGTTTTTCAGGATGATTGATATGTGGACTAAAAGCTGAATTATGGTTTTTATTCTTCCTTTCTAATTGGGATAAAACTTAAGTCTGAAATGAACCAACAGTAAAGAAAGCCAGCTGGGGGAGTGGTACGTTGGCCCCGAAGAGTCAGTAGTTGAGCTTTGTCAGGTTAATCTTATTTTGTAGTATTGATACTGTTAAAACACACTACAGTATTAAAACAACATACAGTGTGTCACTAAACGGCTGTGCTCTCATTTTCTCTCACAGCAAGATACAGCTCTTCATCTTTTGTTGATGCGGTTTTTCAAAGACATGTTTGGCAGAGGAGAGCTGGGAAATACAGCGGCACATTTGCCAATGTGTTGCATGATCTCTTATTTAAGGCTACTCAAGTTGTTTGAATCCGCCACAGGCACGTATTTCAAATACTTGAAATGTGTCACGCAGAATCAAAGTATGATCTCTGACATTTGCAAATATACAGTTACTTTCTATTATACAATATGTGCTTTGTTTTATTAAGTGCAGTTTGTTATACAGAAAACAATATCAACAAGTTTTTAGGCTCTCACAAATTGTATTATTGTAAATGTAGTCGTGTGTACATATTCTAGAATATCTATGATCCTATTATACTGTGTGGTTTATACGTTATGTAAATTCAGACGAGTATTAATTGGAGTTCAAAATGAATGGTTTTCAGTTTTTAATTAAAGATCATGTATCCAAATGGAAATCTTGTGCAATGCAAGGCTGTGTTTACAGTACATAAAATGTTACAGTTTTTGTTGATGTATTATGGTCAATAATGCTCTGTCTGTACATTGCAAAGCACATAGTTGCATATAGTATGCTATGATAATGAAGGGCCTCAGTTGGAAATTCAAGATTTATTGTATGCATGGATGCTTTCACCAAATTCGGATTTATTCAGTCAACTATGTAAATAAAAATAAATTTGACTGACATGTATTTGGCAAAGCATGGCTGTACTTATTTTCTGTAAAGAAGGTATAAACGTTCAGAAGCTACGCCTCGTCGCATAGCTACAGAAGACTTGGAGTATGATGCATGAGGAGTTGATGACATCGGAGGGTCTTTTTAATGCACTTTTAAAATGTTAAAGGACACGTTCACTTTTTTTTTTTCAACCCTTATTTAAACATTGTGTGGCATGATGTTGACTAGTATATAGGCCATAATTTCACCGATTGCGTTAGTATTGAAAGACTCTCACAAGGCTCCAGTCCAATCCAGTGGGGCTTTTATATTTTAGGCCACTTACACATGTAGCGCAACTTAGATAGCACAAGGCCTATTTAACTCATTATAATGTTTGATAGGATGTATGGTTTGCAACCATTTCCTCAGTATGACATATGAAGAGAAGACACATCTGATTTTACGGTAAGCTTCCTGTTTTAGAAATGGATCATGATAAAGCCTGGGTTTAAATTAAATTGCAAAGAAAAGTGAACATGTGCTTTAATGTACACCACACTGAAATACCCCCATATCTCTTTGTTGATGGAGCACAAGCAATTAGCAGGTGTGGCTAACTCCCTAAAGACACTTTGTAAAACTTCACCCTGCCTTCATACAACATCAGGGTGAGTGAAACATGACAATTACAATAATAAGCACAGGTCCAGTATTGAAACAGACTTAAGAGGTCTACAGATGACTGGGTAGGTCATACCTATATCTGACCTATTGCCTATTGCTGTCCCAATTTGTTTATTAGTTTGTGACATAGCCTCCATTTCGCTTGATAGGCCACACCCACCACGAAGGAAGATCGTGTCATCAGTGACGGGGATGTTTTCAGGCAGTGGCACCACAGCAACAGATCAGCATGGGGTTGGCTTGGCACTATTCGTAATGGTAGGTGGAAGAAAGAAAAAAAACATCATCCCTCCGGTGTTCCCGGGTTCAACTTAAATCTTTATTCAGTTCAGCGGTGTGGGCTTGAATCTCCCACTGCCATCCTTACCGGCCTAACAATCAGTTACAGGTAGAAAAGAAACAGCAGGTAAGCATGGTTTCACAAATGTAGAACAGCTGGATTCAGAGGCACAGGCGCTGAAGAGTGTTCTGATTCAAGATGTTTTTTAAAGATTAGTGAGTCAGACTTTATGTGAGAAGACTTAGTGAGTCGGACTTTATGTGAGAGGACTTAGTGAGTCAGACTTTTATGTATCACCTGAACTCAAGAGCAGACACACTTGAAGAGTTTTCCCTTTGAAGAAGTATCATGCAGTGCCCACACTAAGTCTTCTATGAGCGTGGTGCCATATCAGATTTCCATTGAAATACTGACCAGTTGCAATCCTTTCTGTGTAAGGTAGGAGCATAATAACTCAAAAAAGAACAAAGTCTGCACACTGTTCTTGTGCTCCAACAGTGTATTTATAAAGGCTGTGATGTTTCGAGCCCGCATCAGACAAGTCAACTCCTTGGAGCATAATGACAACATCCCTGCCAGAACCCTTTGAATGTGGGCCAGTACCTAATATGTTTGGTTACTTTACCATCACACTCACATATTGAGAACCGAACCGAACCAAACTGTGCATAAAACCATAAACATAACCTACTGTGCGAGTGTACAACAGTGGAAAGACACATACTCCTCCATTTTGTGTAGCACAGGACTTGATAAAACAACTCTTTAGGAGTTCAGGGTTTAAGTAATGTGGTCAATGCAGGTCCAATTCTCCCTGCACTTATCCAGTCCCAACAGTTTCAGCTGTGCCAGCCTGGTGAGGGCAAAGAAAAAGGATCAGTCTCGATGCCAAAATGAGGAGATATATAGACAGACAGATAGACAGATAGATAGGTAGGTACTGTAGCGTTCATACTCTCTCTATTAAATTTGTAGCAGTGGATGGCTATGTTAGCGATGGGCTGTCCAAGTAAAGATCTTGAACTCTGGCAGTATTTGAGGAATCCTTGATTTCTGGCAGTGGATACTCTACAGGTATGTTTGACATACTCGCCCTCTCTCTGCATCCAAGCCAAACACTGTTGCTTTGGTGAAGGAGAAACAGACCTCAGCAGGCAGGCAGGTCAAGAGGGCTGTCTGCTCTTAGACATGGGGTATCTGCTCTGAATACACATTCCAGCGATGGAGAAAAAGAGAGGCATTCAGTGAGAGGTGGATTGGCTGAGGACTTGAACAGATTGGGCAGAAACCATGTTAGATGGACTGCATTTATAAATGCAGTCCATTTTTATGTAAGATCAGCGATATTATACTATTTAAACAGAATATTAATGTGACAAATGTACATAAAGCATCAGAATACTGTGCAATACAACAGTAACCCACAGTCAACGTAAGAGTGGAGCATATTAGTTTATACATGAATATACCATTTGGTGAACGCTTTTATCCAGTGTGCCTCACAGTACCACGAGTGCATACATTTTTTTTTTCTTCATATGAGTGGCCCCAGAGGGAATTTAACTTCTTACTTAGGTAGAATAGTGCCTTGCTCTAGAGCCTGGTCACTGAGCACCACGGGCTTCATGGTACTTCATAACTTCAAACTGGGATTCTTGGCCTAAAATATTGAGTCTGGGCTTCCAACCTCAGTGGAGTACATGGCCCTGTGTTCATCTCAGCTGCTCCTGTTTCAGCCTCAGCTCCTGCTCTCTGCTACGCATGCCAAGAGGACGCTGATATTCAAAGACCCCTAAGCAGTGTTGGGGAAGCTACTTTGAAAGCATAATTTTGCAAGCTACCGATTACTTCACACTGGAAGAAGCTGAGCAACAGCAAAGCTACCCTCAGGAGAAATATTGTTTCTTTAACTAAAGTTACTTCGAAAAAGTAGTTCAAACTTAAACCTTATAAAAAAAAAAACACATAAAAACTTGAAAAGATCATATCCATATAACAAGCTTTAGTGCACAC
>OMKL01053053.1:5130-18268 GCA_900302295.1 Parasudis fraserbrunneri | reverse complement strand
CCATAGGTTTCTTCTGGCACTCTCTCCAACTGTTTACCCTGCCCCAAGATTGCCAGTGCAGCCTCTTCCTCTCTTCCTTCTATCAAGTCCTCCAACTTACAAAAGCCTTTCTGTCACAGCACAAAGCATGCAATGTACTTCTTTGTGTCATGCTTGTTTCTCTGTCTCCCCCCATTTGCCAAGCTAGAGCGCTGGCAGTCTGCAGATGCCCGGGCTTTTAGCATTCCCTCCACGTCTCCCCTCCTCCAGCTATCACAAATGTGTTTAAGTGCAGCTCAGCATGACAGGGAGTGGAGACTTTTTTCTGCACCACTTCCTATTTATCTAACCCCAGAATTGGTTGCAGGGGGAGGAGGGAAAAAGAAGGGAGAGTTCAATCGTTTCTTTGGGAGAGAGACGGAAATTTGGACTGAGCTGTAATGCCTGCAAGCTCTCCAGAACTGTCAAGCTCTCTCTGGTTAGATGGGAGCGTATAGTCTCTCTCTCAGAATATACTGTCAAATAGGTTATACAACACCGGGCCTGGTCTATTGCCAACATTGCCAATGTGCTGAGTGAGAAGTAGTCTATCTGGTGGCCTACTGAGTGATCATAGGGGCTTTTCTGAAGAAAAGACAGCATCACCTGGTACCAGATATACTGTAATCATACTGTGAATTATAAATGTTTTATTAGGTAAGACTTTTTATTAACCCTGTGTCTATAGTGCATTATAATCATATTTATAACATCATGTAACCATAATACATTATAAGTAGTTATTCAGTTATCATCACACATATGGATGGATAAAGCTTTTTCATAATGACTTGTAACATCTTATATCATAGCACTTTATAATTATATATATATATATATATATATATATATATATATTTAACACACACACATGAAGATCATAGTGTATTGCAACACTCATAGGTGTAATACATTCTGCAATATCCATAATGAGCAACACAACTGCCATAATACATTATAATCATTTAAAGTATACATTGTATGATATGATGTACAGATAAGTGTTATTTACCTGCAGGGGCTTTCTGCCTGTGTAATCCCCTTTGTGATTACAGGCTACTAGAGTGAGTAATGAATGACTTTGCTCACATGATGAGGTGTTATAAAACAACATACCTGTCTATGCATGTTCATATCCATACTTGTAATGCATTAGGATTGTGTTATTGAGTGTTATATACCGGTAAGTATAATTATAATGCATTAGAAACACATTAGAAAGTGCTACCCTTTATTCTTGCCCTTAAAATCTATGCCATACTTTTCAATCTTCTTTTAATGTTTTTATTTTTTTTTTTACTTTCAACTCAAAACGTGCATAATACAGGCCCACAGTACTATACATTTTTGGTATTTGGGCAATGAGCATTTGCAAAATGCTAGGGCTACTGTACAAGCAGATAGTAGCTTGATTGTTCAGGAATTCATTTTAGTGCTAGCTGGTTATCATTCTCTTCCTCAGTCATTGTGAGACAGTAGATTGGTTTAAGTGTTGAATCAGGCCCAGCTGTTTCCATCCACTGCTCTTATAATCCCCCTAGGGCCATAGCCCACATTATTAACATTCTGTCATCTCATGTCTGGAAGTGCAGACTAATATGCAAGTGTGGCTATGGCTAAAACGACTGAATGGTTTCACTGAGCCATAACACAAATTGTTCATTAAAATGATCATCGGATGACCATCTCTGAAATAATCATATGAAGTCTGGATTCAGCTGTGGTTGGAACAGAGCACAGAACTATAGGCCTACATTAAGGCATGTGATGCATTTCATAAAACAAGACTCGAATGTGCGTGAGTTGCATTATTTAGGGACTGGGTATCATCGTTCTGTAGTTTTGAAAGTAGTCTACAGACAACAAGCTTTCAGCCAACTATAACTAAAACAAAATTAAGCTTCTAGCCTACTTAAACAAAGGTAAACAATTTAAACAAAACTAGTGAGACCATTGCAGTAGACCTTGTGTGCCACTAGAGGCCCGTCCAAACCACAAGGGATTTGTACCATGCATAGAGGAGGGTGTTCGCCTGTTCTCGAACGATCTTCTTTCGTGTAACATCAGAGGTCCAAC
Organism: Parasudis fraserbrunneri; assembly: GCA_900302295.1. Classification (NCBI taxonomy): domain Eukaryota; kingdom Metazoa; phylum Chordata; class Actinopteri; order Aulopiformes; family Chlorophthalmidae; genus Parasudis; species Parasudis fraserbrunneri. The sequence goes on along the minus strand of OMKL01053053.1, from coordinate 16,174 downwards.
TCGGTGTCGTGCAGCCATGCCCTTGTCTCTGGTCCTACTCGAACGATGAATCGTCAGGCATTAAAAGAGACTATTAGATTCAGTGTATGCAATTCCTTACAATATGAGTAATGTATAGGCTATTGAACAGTCAATAGAAGTTATTCACAATTTAATTACAGCGGGCCAATGAAATAGTTATGCCCTCTTATTCTCACTGTTGCAACATTAAATAAATATGTTCAAACAGTAGCAGAAAACATTTGTTGAAAAGTACCAAGATTGTAGAAATTGGCCAGTGATTGGGCCAATGGAATTGGAGCTATTTGAACACCTTTCCACTTGAGTGCACACTCATCTTTCAAGACCCGCCCATGGCTGAGAGTTGTCCAGGGAAACGCGCAACAACTTTGGCAAAGTGGGACTCCAAACAAGGCAGTTTAGAGAAGGGAACAGTTGCTGGTCATTCATTTTAGTTTAGACAACTGAAGCCGTCTTTGTATAAATTTCAACTCACGTCAAAATATCCCAAGGCAAGACAAGTCAAGGATATGCTTCCAAAAACTATTGGCATACACTGAGGTTCTGGTGTACGAGGTAAGAGAGAACATGAAGAATCTTGCTGTTACAATGTTACAAGATACTTTTTGTATTTACTACCATACAACCTATCTACAGCGTATCTACCATACAACCTAACCTATCATTATGAATAAAAAAGACTCGCTACTTCATTGCTGCTGTAAGTTAGTTTCGCCGGGTGGGTGGCCATGTCATCCTTGCTTCACAGCGAGATTAGGCTACTGTGTGCAAGTTTCTCAAACGTCTGAGTTCTGTCGTTACAAACCGACAAAGCAGCAGGCCTATAACATGTGATACGGCTGACATATCCGCATGCACAGGAAAGTGTGTTTAGTAGTTTGTACGTAGACAACTGATTTAACTGCGTAGAGATGTTAAGAAACGGGGAGAAACGCAGGGTAGCAAACTAATAAGCATTCAATCTCACATAACCTACCCACCCCAACATCAATGCACTCGATGTACAGCACCAGGTGCATAGAGATTGACAACATGGGCTCCTCTCGGCCCACCTCACCCACACAGTGCATTGTACGCATAATTTGCCCTGGCTCTGTTTAGTTTATGTATTTATGTTTGCAGACTGGCTACAGCCTGCAGGTATAAAAAGTAATTACATCAATGCAGGAAACTTCTATCTTTATCCGCTGAATGTAGGGCAGGTCGATTTCTGAGGATATTGGCAGGTGTATGTGTCCTTGGGGTATGATGACCTACAAAGCATTGAGATGACACTCTATAGTGTCAACAAAACAGAAAACAACAATTAATCATGCCTGTGACAAGGTGAACAGTGCCACCATTTGATCATAGGGGCTCTTCAAGTTATTTTGAAGCCAATATTTTGAATTAGGACTGAAGGGTTGTGATGTGCGTCAGCATAGAGAAAATAGTGGTGAGCTCAAAGCAAAACGCATTACATGGATTTAGTTGTTTTCAGTTCTTTTGATTGGAAGTCTTATTGTATTTCCAGTGTTCAGCCACACTGTTCGCACTGAATGAAGGTTTATTAGCATGCTCTTTCAGTGTCAGTTCCATCTAAGTTTAGGCTCAATAATGAAACAGTCAGAAATATGTATTTAGCTACAGTACTAAGAGACAAATGAAAGAGGGCTTGGCTTCACTTTGAGTGTGCTGTAAATTACCAAGGCTCCCGCCGGCTCCAAGCTTAACCCAGCCAATTTATCATCTCTGCAACCCCCTAATTTAATGACGATGGAGGATATCTACAGTGTCAGCCTTGTAATTACACTGTATTTACTGTAGAATGGAGGCATTAGTGGAAATCCTACAGGTACCAATTCATGATTTAGCGTGAGTCTCGAGGATGGTGTGGTATGGCTGCCAGGTTAACTGTTGATTTCCCCGGTGATACTCACACAATACAGCCTTGAATTCTTTTTTTTCTTTTTTTTGTTAAGACTGGGGTTGTTGTTGTTGGAACCGTAGCAAGCCAGTCCACAGCAGCACTCGCTCTTCCAAAATACCAGCTGTCTGAAAAAAACAGAAGTTGTCCGCAAGCTGAAAGTCACACGGTCTTCACTTTCTGTATTCGAAACGGCTGTGCGGAAAACTTGTTCCCTGAAAAGTTTCTGGGTCTCAAGGTAGTCAACAGTATGACAGTGGTGATCGTTTCTCTGCGTCACTGCTGTCACCTTGTAACTGCAATGTCAGTTATTTTCACGGTTTCTCTTGAATCGACGGTTTACGTGTTGTGATACCTAAGGTCGGACCATGAAACCCATTCAAAACCTAATGTAGAACTTAAAAAAATACATGGGTCTCAATCTGAAAACGAGGTTGTTCTTAATTGTTGAAAAGTTGAGTTTTTGGAGATATGAGGTTTTGATTTGACAGCAGTGAAATGTAAAGTAAAAAAAGATGTAAAGGCTATGACATACAGCCAAAATATGGATTTGCCTACTGTACGTGTAGACATACTATAGTTCAAGTGAATATATTGTGACCCCACTATCAACACGATGTATGTGACAATGATAAAAGACTATTATAGGTGGTTAAAAAGTAGGTTGCTCTATATTTCAGGGCTGCACAGATCACATTGTTTTCACCACTAATACCGATTATGTCTGAGTCATTACTTTTACAACACATTATAGACTTAGACCATTCATTTTAGATAATAGATATTATCCATTTTTACCATTAGTGGGATCTAACATCTTTCTACCCTATATGCAACATGTTTTTGACCACTAGTTTAAAAGTGATGCTAGTGAGCACAGCAGAGTCCTTGCGCCACGTGTTTTCCCAGCACAAGGATGCACAAGCACGCCACAAGCACAGGGATGCCGTGGAACACAAAGAGTGTTGTTTAGCCACTGCAATAAATAATTTGATAAGGACATTTCCTTGTCATGAGAAGGCATCCAGTGCCGCAAGGCAGTTCTTCATACAGTGCCTGCGGGAATCTCCGGGACACGTTCTTCTCGACTTAACACTAACGTATCAAATCTGGTTATTTTGAATATGTATTTTCACATATCTCTAAACAGGATCATTATCTTTTTATTTGTGCTTCCTGCTTTGTTAAGTGGGACATTAAAGGTTACATATTATACTCCTTTCCAACAAGTGAATTTAAGTCCCTGAGGTCCCCAAAACTTGTCTTTGAAGTTTTTTGCTGAAAATACAACTCAGATTATGCATTCTGGCATGCCTCTATACCCTGTGGTTTCAGTCCTGTCCTTGACAGGCTGTTTCTGTGTGCACAACACGCACGACCACGCACGACCACGCACGACTCAGGAACTGTGGCGCCTGGCTCATGAAATTCAGATCAAACTGTCAAACTAGGCGTTGCAGATCATATGAATTAAGATCCAGCAATTGCATAGCCTATTTCCCACCTAAAATGTTGTCAGAAACATATTTTAGTGAACTGTTTAGGTGGAAAAAGAGAACGTTTACGAGCAAGCCTCCATCTTGAAAAATGGCGACACACAAGTCAAGGACCACCCGTATCGTTGTGACATCACATAGTTAACGGAAGTCCAAACGGCTCGTTTAAAGGGACAGTTTCTGAATATGGGCTGTGTGCAAAATCTGACTGGGTTGTCTTATTTCACAGTATGTGTGTTAGTAGGCCCATCAGAGACCTAAGTGTATGTGCACAAGCACTGAAGAAGTGAGTTTTTCATAGTATGTGACCTTTAACTTCAAAGTGAGTGCAGTGTTTTGATGAAAGAAGAGGAAGAGCTGTTGATAAACAGATAACCTACATGAAACAAAACACCTTTTCATTGACCTGTCAATTGATTTAGAGCCTCTCTGACCACTTTGTTTGAGTACACTGTGAGTACACTGTATACAGTATTGAGTACACGTTATACAATTTGACATTCTGTGCTATTTTAAAATGTTACAATAGTACTGACGATCAGTTGATTTTGCCTGTGGTGACCGACCTGCTCATTAAAAACACTGGCACAGGCCTACCTATTTTAGCCAGACATCGGCTCCATATTCAATACCGTCGGTATCGGTTATTATATTCCCAGAGAAGGCAGTTGGCGTCTACATATCTGAATAGACCCTCCACCACACCACTGCGAAGGAGCAGCAGTCATGTAGTCCACAGCAGACACCTGACCTGTGGCCCGTGTGCTGCTCCTCCTCCCCTGTGACATCATGGCTTTTATCTGCCTGCTGTCTATGTTAGCACAAAGCCATATATAGCTCACTGTAATCAGTGTGGTGAGACCTAACATGCTGGCTGCCAAGGATACCTGTGCTTCATAAACACACCTGCCTCTTCCATGGACTTCAAATGAATTTTGGGTGGACTTAGGGGACTTTGGAGTATTCATTGTCATCAAGTAGACTTTCAGGGTAAGGTTTTGCAGGCATACTTTGATGCATTAATACATCACTTTGTTGTGGAGGATTAACAATTCACAGTTTTCTTAGTTGCGGTGTAGATTTTGGTGGTGCAGTTATCGGTGGAAAGAAACGTGGAATGACATTTTGACCACAAGTAGCGACGTCAAGTAAATTCATATTTTGTTAGATCTAATTTAAAATCATGTGATGTTTTTCCCTCTGGTTTTGGCTCTGATCATGTTTTCTCGGGCAAAGTCTTGGTGCAATGTACTTACTTGGCTAAAGGGATTGACAATAGCAAGTCTAGAGATACAATTTTATTACTTTTATCATATTTACTTGAACCCAATAGCTTTCTGATGAAATAGGTTATTTTTGGGCTATAAAGCAGATTAGGCGATATACCTGCAGTTATTAGTTTACTTATACCGTTACCAATTTTCTCAACAGTCATTTGTTTATTTGTTTTATGTTATGAAGGTAGATGTTGTGCTTATTCTCAGGCCTTCCTTATTGATTAGTGGAAATTTCAGCTGATGACACCTTCCTTGTGGATCTCTCAGGCATATTTGCCTGTCAAGAGTAAATATTCTACTTTCACAAGATCAGTCTTCACTGGTTTTGGTGTAATGCAGATTAAATTTATTATTAATTCCTCATTCATTCATTCTCACTAATGTTAATATAATATTACCTTTCAAATTTTGGTATTATTGAACTTAATGCTAAAGCTCATGGTCACACACCACAAGATTTCAAGCTCCCAGAATGAGCAGTTAGTACTTGTACATATGCACATATTTACCCAAGAAAAACATGACAGATAGTCAACACTGCAGTCGGCCATGATTGATCTGATCTGCCCTCCTGTGAGACTGAGGTTAATGATCTTCAGGATTCTTGCAGCTTAGGACAGACTCTTCAACTAAACTAAAACCACACGTAGTTCCCACATGGCCCTAACAACAACTCTCTCTTTCTAAAGCAATTGGCTCTCTAAGCAGTCAGTTTGATGGGTTTTCTCTCAAGGTCTGCGAGGTTGTTCTGTTATTTTGACTTGTATTGATATACCTGTTGGCATACCCCGAGGCTGAATAAGTTCCCTCAATTTGACAGCAGAGTAGCCTGCACAGTAGGCTTATTGATTGTCTCCAGTTCACACTATTGTCTCCTATCAAAGTCATGTTTACATAAATACATTCAGGCTATTCATTTATTTATTAATTAATTCATTCATTCAATCAATCAATCGATCAATCAATCAAGCAATCAACTTTTATTAGCTGTGACGATTAGTTAGTGTAAGTTGCTCAGTCTGTCTATTGGTAAAAAAAACTAAACGACAACAACAAAAACTGAAATGCGTATAATATGGCGAGAAGGGGCGAATTGATGTCAGGTCAACTGTTTGCGGAGGGCTAGTCAGGTTCTAGTCAGTGGCTAATGATGTTTGATCATCTCACGACTAGGGTTGTGATCTTCGGGGGACCTGCAGCAATGCTAAGCTAGTTTTGTCAAGTAGATGAAGCTGGTTTAAAACGTCAATGTGTAACTTTTCTATAAATTAATTAACTTCTGGAGCATATACAGAACAAATTGTGACCACTGGTGCTTCAACACACCAGTCACTTTTGCTGCTGTAGCCTCAAATGGTCTGATGCGACCAGTTTGGTCACCCTTCTCGCAATACCAGACGTTTGGCTGGAACGAATGAGACGCGAAAGTTTCTATGTCTGTGTATAATGTGTACATTTTTTACTAGCAATATATGCTACGAATGCTAATGAACTTATAAACACTTACCATGTTTTCCTCAGACACTCATGGGAATTGTATTGTAGGCACCGAGGCAGTACCGTTCACAGCCAGCAGGCACCACAATTACACATTGTCGCTTTAATAACCCATTCACTTTCCCATGCCGTGGAAGATGGAGGGAACATGAAAAGTGCTTATACTGTAAATGTAATGTATTATTATTAAAATTATTATTGTAACCGCCCTCCCTTATTTGGGCGGAAATATCACGACACACATGAGAGGTCTATGGGGGTCCACAGGAATGTACTTGTTTAAACCTCCAGGGGGTGCTCCTGAGTCACTTGCAGCTACTATTTCATTCGAGATTTCTTTTAAACAGTAATGGAAACACTAAGTGTGTCAGAGGCTTTTAATGTTTTAGATTCTAGTTAATGTCCCAGTCAAGGTCTCAGTTTGGATAATGTGTTTATGAGTTTATCAGTGGTTGACCGAGCTAAACTAATTTCGGCAGGTTCATAAGCTTCGGCTACTGCGGTGTGGGCCGGCTCGCTAGCCAGACTAGTGGGATTCGGAGACGTTGGACTCCCTGGCTACTTCCGTCACCAGCTCTGGAAAAATATGCAGACCTGGGACTGTATGAAATGAATGTGAAATGTAATATTGCTTATACCAGTAAAAGAAGAGGAGGCTTATTTGATTGAGCAACAGAATTGCAATGTTTAGGGCCTTAGAAACGTTTTCACATTTTAAACTTGGAATGTCATTCAGCAGGTCTTTTTTTAAAAGGGATTTTACTTTTTTATTTATATTTTGGGTGCATAATGATGACATATTTAACCTTTTTTGACAATTTACAGAGCTAGCTATTTGGCTAGTTTTTACATCAAAATGAGAACATATTTTATATAAAAATATTCCTGATATTTAAGCAGTAGATTGGTGTACACATGACAGTTTTGTCGATGACGTGAATGACGCGGCGTTGAGTCTTCAGTGAGGACATCGCCTCTCATTCATTTATCCGACTGTTTTCCCTCTTCCTATACTTTAAGCTCATCGGTTTGATCATCTAATGACTAGGGTTGGGTATCGAGAATTTATTCCAAATTGGAACCGGTGCAACATTTCAAAGCACACTCCTAAAGCTGTGTAAAGCTGCACGTCTGTATGTCACCCAGCCTGAAATACAATATAAACATATATATATAAAAATATAAACAATCGGAGCATTACAAAAAAAACGAATCCAAAAATCACCAAACAGATTTGCATGAACTAATGAGAAGGGAGAATACGTTTTCCAGAAACTTTTATCATACGCCATGTTTTTTCAGCACAAACATTTCATCAGGCAGCCTCTCCAACCGGATCTCACCAACACAGCCAAGCCATGCTCAGGGCCGTCTTAATCTCAAAGACTTAACCTTGCATGGAAGAATAGTAGAAACCCTCTTGTCGGGCTTTAAACAATTTTACAGAGCGCTGCCATGGTTTCCTGACGTGGGAATGGAGGGAGTGACCCAGCGAGAGACCCCGAGCAAAGAGATGATCAAGGCCCAGTGCCTGATTACAGGCTGTCCCTCAGCGTGGCTCATAATAAGATAATGCTATCTGGCCCCACAGGTATTTGGTTTCAGTGTAGGGGGTAATAACTGTCACCCAACACTAAGGAGACCTTTTATCCCTCTGCCCCGTCTTGTCAACTGACATTTGTGTGCAGACTCTGCACAGAGACCACTTTTGTGTGGCTAGGTGAAGTCGCGTCACCGTGATGGGCTCATATCTGACCGTGGAGACAATGGCCGGGTTTGATTAAATCAAATGGCCGTGACTATCTAAATGGCCATCGTTGACGTAGTGTGCGTGGTTACTGTGGCACCGTCATTCAGGGGATGACATTTCTATATGTAGCTTCGCAGCACCTAAAAGGAGAGGAGCTGATAGTACACTGTGGACAATGAAAAGAATAAGAGTAAAACGCAGTGCAAGGACACGTTTCTGTTGCTAGGTATATATAGGCTCTATGCTATACTTTATGGTGTAGTAGTAAGTCGGTAACGAGTGGCTAACCATGTACAAAGTGTGGGAGGTTAAACAAACCTGCATGTTAAACATCAAACCCCAACAGGCCCCTCCCTCAGCCTTGCCCTCCCCTCCCCCAGATCACCCTCACAGCCACTCACCCATGGCTAACATGGCTCCCAGGAGAGACCCCATGCACAGAGCTTTAACCCTTTATTTCACTCCTTCACTTTGGTAGGTATGCTCTCTCTGGGAGAGAGGACTACATGACAGTTGGCCTGCTCTGTGACAGTTACAGTAATACTGAGCAGTGTTCATGGTCCTTGTTAAACACGTGTAGCCTGCACTGTATTGTATTGACCTGGTGAAATGAAACACCACAGAGAGCAGTTGTAAGGATTTAGACAAGTGTAGCCTCAGTGCTGCCGTGTATAAGGGCTATCTGGGTTTTTCTTTAGAAATGCTGCATTTGTCCAATAACCTCTCGGCTTTGACCCTGAGAGTCCCCCTGTAGACTTGCCTTTGGGCTTCACAGTCAGCCCGTCGGTTCTATATCTCTTATATCAGTCTACCATCAGAGTGCTCTTAACTGGCTCGCTCTCCAATTAGAACACCTCAGGACGGAATGCCAAGAGGATCTCAAGACAGAAATGTCCTTAAGTTGTTTTTGTGTATGGTTGGCATGGAGATCAGTGTAAAGAAAGTGCAGGGTGCCAGCTGATTGGAGAGAGAAAGAGGGAGAGATACAATTACCAAGACAAGAGACAGACAACCGGGACAATTACTCCCCTTTCTAGCAATGGTGAAAGGGTGCACCTCTGTAGGTGAGGCAAAAACAAGCTCTGCCCATCCCCGAGACTTTTGTACTCTCTCAGGTGTCATCATGGAGGCCTTGTATTGGATGATACTTGAGTTCTATATTGGGTGTCCCAGTGTGTTCCATTGACTAACACACTAGGCTCACTGCAACACACAAGGACAGATCTCAGAAGCTGCTCCAGGCAAGTCCTCCAAACAAGATTTGTTTTGTATGTATGTATGACAGAAGAATGTTCTTTAGGTTAATTAATGGGTAATGTGAGGTTTGACCTAGAGCAGTTGCAGCACAGAGCTATAGACCTTTTCTTACGTGACAACATTTATAAACACGTATAAACATTCTAAATGCCCCTTTGTATTTCCTGTTGCAATGTTTGTTAATACAGTTGCTGACAGGAAATAAACAGGGGCCAATGCTGTTCCCCTAGCAACAGAATAGCAACAGAATACTTCTGAAAAGGTCTATAATAAGCAATAGAACACACTATAAGCCTGCACTCAACTTGACACAAGGCCATATTGTATGAGCTGCTTTTTTCCTCTTTCTTTTTTTTCTAAATATCTCCGTTTAGCCTGTGTGTACCATGCATAATTTACCATGTGTATGTCCAAATAAACCATGTAATGTTATCAAAGACCACATACGCAGATTTAGACAGCTCCAAAGCAAGGCTGTTAAGCCCAGGTCTGAAGGCAACCCAGATACCTGCTGCATTTATCCCTCACCTCACGGTTAGTTGTAATAATCAGTGTCTTAGTGGAAAACTCTGTCTCAGTCAGTTATTGCAGGTTGAGAGTGCTAAAAGGCCAGGCCCCCTAAGATGTTCTTTAAGGAAGTCCCACAGGGAGTGGCAGAGTGACTGTATCCTGTTGATGCCACCCAGATAGCCTCAGTGACCCCTGGTCCTCCCACTGTTGTCTTGAGCAACAAGCCACTCTGCTGACTGTATGTATGTACTGTATGAAGGAGACGCTGCTAGCTAGGCTTGGCTATAGCTCCGCGGAGGTCGTAGCATTTAATTTGTGCTGGTGAGATGTATAATTGATATTTTCCAGAACAACGTAAATGTAGGTAACATATATTTAACATGCACTGAGCAGTTTATTTGACTTTTACCAAGGGGGAGGTGATATGATAAATTTTAGTTTTCTGCTAATAAGGGGGATCCCAGCCAATTCATTCCACTTCATCCTCCCTCAAATTGTTCTAATATGTAAATAGTTAGCCAGTGTTTAGTGACCATTTTCTTTCCATATTTTATTGCTACAGTAATATTATATAGCTTGCAGCTATCTTGCATTCTTAGCTTACTGTACTGCATAACTGCGTGTTAGGGCTGAACAATGTGATGAATTAATTTTGATATCACAATATGAAAGTACACGATATCCATATTGCAAAGACCGCAATGTGGGCATTAAAAAAACAAAATATAATGAATGAGATGAAGTGAGATTCAGAGGAATTTTCAAAAACACCCACAGCAGCCGTGGCAATTTATTTATGATCTGCTAGCACAGATTAGCCAATGTTGATCTCCCATAGACCTTAAAAATTGTATGGCACTGGTCCCATGAATGTTTACATTTTCTTTTATACTTATCCAGACTTGACATCTCCTTTCAGTGAACAGTGGGCCACGCCCCCTCCACATACTGAGAGTTGGCTGTGCTCAGAGAGGGTGCACTAAAACAATAACAAATCAAATAATAAATCTGAAGCTGAAAAAATGACACCCTGCCCTGATAACATTCCATAATACGCTTTTTATGACTGAATTACCATTCAGTTGTACTGGTTATTTAAAGGGACAGACACATATTCAATGATAATAGACTGATCTGGTAACAGACAACTGCTTCTGTGCACGCACACACACACACACACACACACACACACACACACACACACACACACACACACACACACACACACACACACACACACACACACACCACACACACTCACACACTCACACACAGACATACATACAGTCACACACTCACACACAGACATACATACAGTCACACACTCACA
>OMKL01053050.1:1131-17898 GCA_900302295.1 Parasudis fraserbrunneri | reverse complement strand
TTGCACTTTTAAATCGTACTCTGCACTAAACACACTACTGTCTAATTTTAAATTTTAAATAATTTAATTCTTTTATCTGCCACTATTTATATTTTGTTTGAAACGTGATTATGGTAACTCAAGTAACCTATTAGAACATTAGGATCTGATATGATGTTGATTAATGTGTTAATGTTTGTTTGAAACGTGATTATGGTAACTCAAGTAACCTATTAGAACACTAGGATCTGATATGATGTTGATTATTGTTTTATACCTTTCCTAACTGCATTTGCTGCCTGCCTTACACTGTTTTTCATATTATTGATGTAAAGCACTTTGAGCTACAAACCTTGTATGAAATGTGCTATACAAATAAAGTTTTATTATATTATTATTTATTATTGAGCAAGACACTTAACCCCTAACTGCTCCCGATGAGCAGGTTGGCACCTTGCATGGTTGCCTCTGCTGTCGGTGTGTCAATGTGTGAGTGAATGGGTTAGGGTTAGGGTTAGTGTGAGGCATAAGTTGTAAAGCGCTTTGGATAAAAGCGCTATATAAATGCAGTACATTTACCATTTATATGTGGTAGGAAATGTATTCAGCTTGTAGACAATAGAAGAACAACATAAAACTCTGTCTATTTGGGTGGAAAAGTGAATATTAAACAAACGCACAGGTCATTATCATCATTTACAATACACTATTCCTCACTCATTTAGATTACTGTAGAGCAGTCTGGCTCCCAGCACTGCTTCAGTGTAACAAAACAGTACTAGACCAGCATCAGTGAGTGGTTAGCAGAGCCGCACATCTCTGCTTACACTAATACCGTGAACCACCTTAAGACTGACAAACCTTCGCAAAGGGCTGGAATTGATGCAGTCGTGGACAGAATCAAAGTAACTGTTTTGACAATGGTCTTGAAATCTGTGTGTCACAGTGGACTTGGATTGGTTGCATAGAATGCCATGCTATTGATATGGTTTCATTTTTTATTTTGTCTCGTGTTGTTTTGGGAAATGGTATCATCACTGTGTGGACTATCCTGGGGAAATTGATTGATTGATTGATTGATTGATCGGTTGACCTCTCTCTCCCAGCTTCCCTGTCACTCTCCACTAGGATCTAGTGAAGCAAAAAAAAAAAAACGCCTTTAAAGAAATGTACGTTTATTGGAGGGAAAATTAACACAAATTAACAATTTACCCATCTGACAGGGAACCTCTCCTTGTTGCAACATGACGCTTCATTAAATTCTATCCTCGTCTCAAAGACTCTTTGTTGTCTGCCTCCGTGAATAATCCGCTACGGCTTTGATTGATTTTGATGATTCCCAATCACCATCCATCACCCTTCTTGTTAAATTAAAGAGATTCCAGGATGCCCCATTTAGGGGCATGTCCCTTTATCGGGCAATACTGTTCCAGTAGAAGTAGGCGCGGACACATTTCACTAACCCTGTATGTGAAACGGGAGCCGACCTCCAGTGATTTGCGTCAGCAAACAGAGGATGATGACATATATCTGGAGGCAGCATTAAGATGTGTTGACTCTGCATGACTCACTCCGTGTTGGGAAGTAGAATAACACCAAACCACAATCGGGCTATGCAAATCAGTCAACAGCCGCATAAAGACAAAGAGTGCACAGCAACCGGACGACACTGCTATGTTGTCGTTAGTCCGGAACTACTGTAGCCATACTTCTTTCATTGTTTCCCGTCAAAGGAGAAAGGCATTTAAAGGGGAGTGCCACCGAGTTTATGAATTCCCATGTTATTCCTGTGCTCTGGGACGGTTTAGTCAGCATTCGTGAACATGCACCACTCTCTCCTAAAGTTCGAAATCCGAGAGAGAACCCCTCCGATTTGTGACGTGTCGCCCCCGGTGTAATACCCGGGGCCGCTCCGCATACATGACGGTGGCTTTTTTTACATGAAGCGGTATGAAATACTTTGTGTAATTGACGCGTAGCCGTTAACTGGCTTACCGAGTCACACGGCTTGAAGTTCTAGCTGTGGTCAGAGCGAGCCGGGCAGCTCCAGACACGGTCCGGTAACAAAAAAGTATTAAGCAACACCAGAGAACATGCAAACAATACATGAGGACTGTTTTGTGGAACTTTTGTGGTTTGGCTTGAAGCTTTTTTTGTTACCGGACCCAGTGTGCTGCCCGTCTTAAGCTGAACACAGCCGGAACTTTTACCACGGGACTCGGAATGTTCAGCTTATGATTAGTAATTACTATTAGATTAAGTTAAATCTGAACTATCCCTTTAAGTTTGTGTTACAGGTGTCGTGCATGCCACAGAGGACTTTCACTTCCTCTGCTAGGCTGAAACCTGTACCTCGACCCCGTTTCAAGATTAAAAGCGCTTGTAGTACAAGAGATTGCAACCTGGCGCCCCAAAACGATGTACGACAAATTAAAAAAAGGTGTTCTGAAGCTGAACATTTTGAGTAAATGTGGGTTATGATAGTGGTTGATTTGCCATCTGTAAGTCTTTTTCAAAAAGAATCCATGTGTGCATTTATACAATTAATATATTAATAATTTCTTAACCCATCAGTCATTTAGGGGGGTTGGCATGGAGGGATCTTTCTGCAAAAAAGAGTGCTGTCCCACTTCTGTTTAAAAAATATATATAAATAAATAAAAATAAAAAGTCTTCTTATTAAATCTTCTTATTACATAGTTGTGAATATAGCCCAGAGAATATCTGGCTTTATGACATCCACCATTTTAAAATTGAGAATTATTGTTTAAATAAGAGCTTCTGAAATGTGATAAATAAGGTTCAGGGTGTCTGGTGGACATGGCTCTGTATGTCGTGTGCAGTTGTCTGGGGTTGATGAAGAGCTTATTATGTAGGGTTAGGGTCATGACAATTTGAAGTACAGAAGTTACACTGTCAAGATTAAGCAGAATATCCTCTTAGGAGCACATGCCAAGTGTTTACTCAGTATTGTGGTCTGAAATTTCTAGGGGGATATTAAAAGAAAAATCAGACAGATATTGATGAAAACGCCTGTAAAAGGCTCCCTAGACGTCTGATATAGTAACACAGACATACAAGTGGAACTGTTAAAATGCTGAGAGTTTGAACTTTCCACTAATGCCAAAAATCTATGATACTTTGAGACTTGAGGGCCTTTTCTGTAGAATTTTGACTTACTGAATTCCATTTGTTAAACTATAATACAGATACTGCTATAGGGCCAGCCAGGGTCTTGAAAGAGTGTGGAGTCAGTGTGTGGCCAGTGAAGACCACGTGACCAGGTCGGATCATTTGGCCACGCCTCCACGTGGCCACACACCACAGAGAAGAGGATAGGTTCATTGAAGGAGGGTCAGATGCAACTATACAGCGTTCAGTAGAACAGAGGGCACAGGGGCCCATGGTTTTGTGCTGAGAGGTGACATTAGAAAGATGGCCACTTCAAAAGGAAGAAAAAAAAAAACACTTGTTTTGTTATGTATATTGGATTGTTATGTTCACACAAGACTAGACTGTTGTACTCATGCCACTAAAAATCTGTGTATTAAGAGGTTTTATTTGAACCACAGCACTTTATTCTCATATTGAAATTGCACAAGGTATGATTTCAACTCTATACAAAGTTTTACAGGTTTTGGATATCATATAAAAAATAATAATAAATAAATTAAATAAAACAAGCTTAAGAAATGATGAATATTAAGAGTGTGGCAGAACTTATATTACTATAATTATATGTAACGTATATGGTTACTATCCAGACACAGTCATATGTAACTAACCCCAACCTTGTCAACTGACTACACACATGTAGTACACTATACTGAGTAGATATCGCAGATAATTGTGGGTGTTTTTTCTCTAAACTAGCATCTGTCTGTCTGTTTGGAATTATATTTGACTGATGGTCCTGAACAAGTCAATTTGTCATTGTGATGCGATTTTTGAGTAAACAAGGTCATTGTTCTGTGCAAAGAAGTCGAGTCTCGTCTTAACTGATTTGATTAGCAAACACACTTTGTTGCCCTGTAAAAGATCTCCACATGCAAACAAATGGTAAAGAAAGTAAAATAACTTTATGTAACAGCTGTGTGAATGATAGCCTGGGTAATGTGCAAAATTGTCTTAAAAGGGACACGCGTTTTGTCTAGTCTTTGTATGGATTTGGCAGTCTGAAATGTCATTTAGGTTCTGGGGTAAAATGACATATGTACTCCTTGCCGTTTGGTCAGAGTTTGAAGTCTTAAGATTAACAAGCTGTTCAGAATTGCCTCTCCTCGACGATGTCACAATGGATTAGCTTTGATCATTCAATTACTTCATTTCTCAAGTCAGGAACCACACACTTACGCTGAGCTGCCTCTACGCCTGTATGTCACACCGCCTGCAAAACAGCTCTGCCCCAAGTGCCTTATTACTGTGACAAAAACTGGCCTCCGCAACCAAATTAGTTGAAGGAAAATGTGGTTAGAACTTTGAATTGCATGTATACAGAGTATCACAAATAACCAAATATTAAGCTTGTCTGAACATTTGTGAGTTGTGCAGTGATAGTTGTCAGAAAAGTAAACAGACCATCTTTTCTGCGAAAAGAAACCATACCTTTATGGCTGCGTTCATCATTGTGTCCATGGACAGTGAGACTAGTTTCCTTGCCAAAAAAAACCTTAACAAACATGTTCCACAGAATCAAGGAAGTTGTACTAAATTGTAGTTCTTCTGTGCAACATTCTTCTCCAATATACTATACACTTTACTCTGTGTCGGCTTCCTATATCACCTCTTACAAGCATTATTATTGCAAAAAAATCGATGAGGAATATGCAGGGATATAAAAGCATACCTGGATCTTAAAATGAAAGGGATAGTTAGGATTTTCAATGCATAGCCATTAGCTGACTTATCAAGTCGCATGGTTGAAGTTCTGACTGTGTTCCAAGTGAGTTGGGCACCTTTAAACAGGCAGCACCTGGGGTCTGTTAAAGAGGTTTTAAGCCACACCACAACATGCAAACAAATCCGTGTGCTGCCTGCCTGAAGCTACCTGGCCCGCTTGGAACACAGCCAGAACTTGGACCACGGGACTCGGTTCGTCAACTAAGGTCTAAGCATCAATTACATTACCGTTGGGGAGTATTTCATACCAATTTATGTCCAAACAAATCTGGATTATCCATTTAATTCCTCCAAATACGACTGCGTTGAACAAAAGTGTGAAAGAATAGCAGACGCAGTGCCGTCTACCATGTTTTGATCATCTGTGCTAGCACTGCCTCACTTTCCGCTTGTTGCTCGGTTATGGAGTGGAGGAACGATGACCGTCTCAGCCAATAAAGATGCTTAGCACAGTCAGTCAGTCAGTTAGCAAGTAGGCTGACTGACTGCACACCGCGCAGAGCTGTCAAGTGTTGTTGAAGGACTCGGCTGCACCGGAGTTGCTGTATGCTGCGCCAGAGGGCACGTTGTAACCATCTGAAAGACAACATGAGCATGCGTTGGGTAAAGCAATGGAAAGACTCCGGGAGATGGGCAGATGGAACGTTAAAAGGTAGATTCTGTAATGTCGTCAAACAGCGACCTCTAGGCAAAAGAGCCCCTCTTGGTATTTCACTTTGTTTACATCTTTTGTTTTTGTCTGGTGTTTGGGTTGGACTGGGGATAGGGGGAGGAGTCGCCACTGCTGGTGACACCTCTGCCAAGAGAGATCTGGAGAAATTCACAGTATAATAAGTTACTAAACTTAAACCCACACATCAGACCAAAACAAAAAATGTAAACAAAGCGCAGGGCTCTTCTGCCGAGAGGTCACTGTTTGACGGCATTACAGATTCTATCTTTAAAGGGATACCTTGACATTTAGAATTTTTGTTTTTATTTTATTACCTTTATAAACCCAGGTAAGATTTTATTGAGCACATATGGTCTTTTTCATGTCAACTTCATACACACACGCGCACACACATGGGCGCTACCCAGTACAACCACAATTTTCCACTGTTGGCCACTGAGCAGCTCCACTGGGACATATGGGGGTTCGGTGCCTTGCTCAATGGCACTTTAGCAGTAGCTGAACCCTTCAGATTAAGAACCATATAAGTCTGTTTTTTTGTTTTGTTTGACAGCTTATTTGCAGTTGTCAATCCAAACCACTTGGAGAATGAATGTGATACATCAACTAATAGTAGCTACTCAATGTCTGCCATGAGGTATGAATGAACACAACACTACAACTTACAGTACCATGTTAATTAGGTTTGAAAACATTGTTATATCGTTGAAAACGGAGTTATATGGTTCTTCATCTGAGGTATTACGTTGCTGAGGAAGGGAAAGCATTAATGATTTACTTCCCCCACCCAGATTGGTCCAGGGATTCAAACTGGCAACCAGTAGGTTACCACTGCTCCCTTTTCTCCTCCCCAATATCTTGTCACAATGTGAAGGGAAGGTTTCTACATTTGTCTTTAAAATGGCCTAAACACAGCAAGTTAGCATTGTTAAAACTCATTACTGAATCCCATATCCCACTGCTAGCTCCTAGCTTACAAGCTGATGGGACTTGTTGAACTGAATGCTAATATGCCGTTTGTAGCGTAACTGAGGGACAAATGTTGCAACATGTTCCCGATAATAGCTTGGAGAAGAAAAATAAATGTTTAAGAATAATTTAAGTTCAACACATTAAGTATCCCTTCGAAATAAGCCATAACAACAACTATACCTCTTCCTCTTCTCCTCCAATTCCGCAAAAAGCCTAGTCCACTCGATGAGGAAGTTCCACCACTTGTGGTCTGAAAGGAGAACATAACCCAGATAGTATAAAAATGTTTACATGCTAAAATGTTAAAGGTTTGTTCATATTTTGAATATTATGGACAGATTGTATACAAAGAATGGGATAATGGGGAAAACAGTTCCTACCCTTGTACCACCACTTGAGGCAGTAGATATTGAGGCAAGTTCTTCCCGGATCTGAAAGTGTATGGGAAAGTAGTGGGAGGAGTTAGTACATTGCAACAAATTTCAAGGACACAAACTTTGGTATTTGTACATGTAATGAAGGCATTCAGAAACTGAGAAATTCGATAGTACATACCTTTTTATCTAATAGTGTTCCAAACAGCAGTATGAAGAAACCCTATACAAAGGTAAAATGAAGCATTCTATCACAAAAGGCCAACTAGTAAACATCACCATTGTTACTCCAAATCTATGTAGTACCTACATACTGCATTGTACAGTATTAATAGCAATCACTGGTTATCAAGTACCTGAAATGAATTGAAGATTGCAAACACAATATGGGTTCCAAGGTTTTCTGGGTTGGTCATGGTTCCTACTCCCAGACCCCAAGTTATTCCGAAGAAAGGTGTGAGGACAGCGATACACCTCGCCATGACCACCAGGACATGCCTCTCATCTGTCCGGGCGGAGTCCACCCCCACACCTCTGCTCCGCAATATTTTGTACAACACCACAATCATGATTAAAAGGTTTATGCAAACAATCGTGAGGGCAGGGATCACAAATGCCAGCAGAGTCTTGGAAGGGTCCCATTTGAGCCAGCAGCCATCAGTTTCTCGGATGTACATGTCATTTGGTGCGGTTACGGCTATAGTGATGATCACGATGATGAGAGGCGCCCCGTAGCCCAGAGAGAAACCAATCGCGAGTAGGGCTCCCTCAGACAGACCACCTTCGAAGACGCTGACCGTGCGGTAGAGTAACAGCAAAGCCGAGGCCAACATCCAAAAGAACAGGGCCAGGTAGAATAAGTGGCCAAAGAATGTCGCAGCCACACACGCTGGTGGGTTTTCGGCGTTTGTTTCTGAAATGCCGATGCCGATGACGAACCAAATGTCCGCAATCAGAAGAGAGACGGCAATGTTCACGATGGTAACATGTCGCAAGTGGGAAGTGCTGTTCTTGCTTATTTTTCTCCATATGATGGCTTCGATGATCAGGCATATTATCAGGGAAATAATGGACACGCCCAGTCCGATGTATGTGATTATCGCCGCGGCGAGTGCAATGCTAGCAGGGATGTACGGTGCCATGGTGAGGGAGAAGGCGGTGAGATGGCTGCAGTTACAGGTGACCGTCTCGTTGACGTTAGAAACCAGCTCACATCCCGCGTCATCCCATCCACCCAGGCCGTCGAAGAGGCTGAAGTTCCAGAAGACACACTGAGGGCTGCCCAGGGTGTCGTTGAAAACGTCGAAGCCGAAGGATGCGCTGTCGATCGCGGCATTTCCGCTGGACTTGACCACGACCACGTTTCCGTTGATGACGGCAGAAGTGTCGTTCCTGACGTTTCTCGCCGGCAGCACGGTATCCATGGAGGCAAACGTTATAGTGGTGATCGTGTTGGACGAATTGTCGGACACCGCAATGTCGACCGCCACAGACGAATTCAGATCGTCGCTGAACGAGCCGGTGAAGGTGGTTTTGTTCAAGAGTATACGTGGTGTCTCAATGGCGAAGGAGTCATTGGTAAGGGCATCTGATATCGTCTCGATCGTAGCCAATAAGGCAGAGCTTTCACTTTCAGCGTCGGCGACGTCGCTTTTAACTTCTGAGCTGTTGCGTCTTGTGGCATTCGCATTTAGAAAGTCCCACGAATACTTTGCTTCATCTGCCGTGAGGATATCTACAGTTATCAGGATATTCTAAAGATCAAGGCAGAAAGGGGGGAAACATTAATAATTAAATTATTAGGAATTAAACATTTGTCAAAGATATATAAAGAAAATTCAGTATACCCTATGGTGTGAAATGTAGTTTGACTCACATACCGTCATCAGTTTTTCATTTATTGGGACAGTCAGTGAAATGTTTGCCACATTAACCATTATCCCCACAATGGCATCAATGTTGGCATATGATTGAACCACTCGATCGGTAAAGTTGACAGTGGCATTGCTGAGTCTTTCCAAGAACCCTGGAAGATTACCCGCATCCAGAAACTGTGAGATTTAAAAGGAATAAAATATTTAGAGGGTAGAATGAAATTACTTCCAAAATTTCAACAGAAAATATAGCTACAAGCAGCCATTGGCGGAGTCCAAGCACCGTGAGAATCTAAGCTTGATGTAACACACACAAACATCTCAAATCACAGAGCATTGCTATGCAAGGCCTGTAACTGTAGATTAAATGGCCTGAGATATGGCCATTTGACAAATTGCCAGTGTCCTGATGATGGCA
This sequence comes from Parasudis fraserbrunneri, assembly GCA_900302295.1. Classification (NCBI taxonomy): domain Eukaryota; kingdom Metazoa; phylum Chordata; class Actinopteri; order Aulopiformes; family Chlorophthalmidae; genus Parasudis; species Parasudis fraserbrunneri. The sequence continues at coordinate 8,709 of OMKL01053050.1, read as the reverse complement.
CTATAGTGTGTAACCAAATGTGGTCTGCTACACTTTGGGGTCCCTCACAATGCACATTAAACCTGCAATATATGAAAGAAATATTGCTTCGATAGAAGGCTAAATCAGGCAGAGTTGGGCTCCCAACAGCGATGCATGAAACACAGTGAAATTGCCCATACAAATTCTTCTGGTCGGCCAGGACCAATGCAGCGAAATCTGTAAACGGCTACGGTCTCATTTCTAGAGCATAAAATGTGAACGACACAAACATAAAACATTGCCCAAAGTGACCTTGTTTGAGGGAGTAAAAAAAACTAAACGTTTTGTTACCATTATCTCTTTCATCCTCCATGTTTAAACAAGGTGCAGTTACCTCTTACGGCCACAGGGTGCAAGTCTTCCATAATGCAGCTTTATGTTTGGTTGCTCTAGCATTTGAGTGTTAGGAAACTGTGTCTCCCTTCTTGTTTGCATAGCTGGAAATCTAGAGCACTCAGTCTTTCTACAAGCATACTCAAATGATGAGGACAGAGCTGTCATGTGGAGTGCCTGAACAGGACAGGAGGTATGACTAAGGTCAATTACTAGGTTTTATACACCAGTAAGTTCTGACCAAACAATATAATTGGGCAAGAACCATTCCAGCCTTGATGCTATTTGTATTTGTAATAACATCATGGATGCCTCATCAGCTCACTACTATTATTATTCAGTTTCATTTACAACCAGGATATTCTCGTTTATTGTTAATAGTTTGAAGAAAGAAAAAAATAAACCAGTGAAACATTCTATCAAGCGTGTCAGCATTAGTACTGGTTCATTCTAGCTATTCAATTAGGATTAAAGGTAGAATCTGTAATTTTGTCAAACAGCGACCTCTGGGCAAAATATGACAACATGGTACTGTACTTTGTTTACAGTTTTTTTTGTTATTTGTCTGATGTGTGGATTGGATTTCAGTGAGTATAGGGGAGGGGTTGCTTCTGCTGTCCACACCTCAGGCTCTACCAAGAGAGGTCTGGAGAAATTCACAGTATAATAAGTTACTAAACCCCAACCTACATGTCAGGCCAAAACAAAAAAGGAAACAAAGCGTACAAAGCGGGCTATTTTGCCTAGAGGGCGCTGTTTCACAGCATTACAGATTACACCTGCTCAAGGAGGTTCTAAACTTTGCTAGGCTTATGCTAGCTATTCAGATTGAATATTGTTTACATGTTGTGGAGTAATGCATTTTTTTGTGAAACTAGAATCATTTTCATGGAGCTGCATTAAACTGTAAAAAGCCCACCCTCTCATTCGTTTTCCCAATACTTAAATGCCCGAAGCAGAGGTTAATTGCCTGAGGCCTAACAAAGGTGAAATTCCCTCCACAATGCCCATTTAAACTGTGAAACACCCCGCCCCTAGTTCAGTTTCCTGCTTATGCAATGATTTATTAACAAACTACATAATATGGACAAAAAACACAACGCATAACTGTGATTATTACCTTTGCAAAATGAAAACCTTTTGCAAGCAACATCTAGGTTTCCCTGGTAACACAAGGGTATTTAACCCACGCATTTCAAGAAAGTTCAGCTGCCCTGTTGTCAGTTAACAGCTTCGTTGAATCCTCTTCGTCTTGCAGCTTTAACCTACTAACGATTCTTAATCATGCTTTCTTTTACAGCAACTTGGACCTTCAGCTCGGCTACCAGTGCGCAACGTTTTGGTTATGGCTACATGCAGGGGGATTCAGAGATGGTAGCTCAGTGTTCTCACGTGGGCTGTTTCTCCATGCTTTCAAACTGCAATACCAATGCATGTCACTCGCATTCCCGCTACGGCTAAACTCAAATCGTTCGCATTGATGATCGCAATTGCGTTGATCGTCATTAGCTGTCTTCATGCCTCATCACCATATAATGCTCATGACATGTTTGCTTTTCAGATTTGTCTCCAGAAGAACGCTGGCCATGCAGTTTCTCTGTATGCACATTACCACGTGCCCCCCCCCCCACCACTAACGGCTAATTCGACGTAGACACTGCCCTCCTTAAGGCTAATACAGGAACAGTTTGACAGGACAGTCTACATTACCAGGGACTCCTTGAGTAGTTCAGCTAGCACTCTCAGGACACAGGTGTCAACTTCATCTCCCCAAACGCCGTCGCTTTGACAAGTGGCTGTTCTCTCGCCCATTTCGTCATCTCGGCATGGCGCTATAGCCTCGGCACCGAGCGTTCCGTTACCAAAAGTCCCATCGTCAGCGCATATAAATTCTGGAGGGAGGAAAATGGACAAGACGCACCTTTGTAAGTACAACTTTTTGGTATAAAAATGTCTGGAATGTTCGGTTCAATACTTCCTCTTTTTTTTGTAAATATACAGTGTGTTTTATATGTTCTCACCTTTATTTCAATGCTTTTCAATTGCTTTTATTTCATTGAGTGTACTATATTTGCATGCACATTAATATTACAGTATTATTATGAATTATATTAAATGGGATACTTGAGTATTCATTCTGCAAGTCGGCACATGTAAACATCATATCCTGTTTACAATAGGTGGGTTAGGCCAATAACCCGTCTATGAGTCATATCCCGAATACGATTGCTGGAGTAAGCCAATATTCGCTGGAATACTGAGGCATGTAAAACACCTTATCCCATTTAATGTTGGATTTTGTGATCTTTGTGAGTTCCGTGCCCATGGTAATGTCCAAAATATTCCATTTATGTATGTATACAGGCATATTGGTAATTGGGATACTTGGGTGAGTGAGGGTCAGCAATAAACGTTCTGAATAATTACGGTTGCAGGCTGAACAGATAATGCATATTGAAGGTATCACATGGAGTTTTTGACCACTAGTCGATGGAATTGGTGCTAGAGAGCACAGCAGGAAAAAAGGGGTCCCCGAAAATCATGTATTATGTGTTCTTCCAGCACAAGTACGAGGACACACAAGCACACCACGAGCATAGGGGTGACATAGAACACACAATGAGTAACACTGGAGGCATGTAAGCATGCCCTTGTACTTCAAATTGATTGATCTATATTAGTGATGTGCGGGTCAGGTCTGACATCACCCAAACCCGCCGGCATTTGCCATTCATCCAGCCGCAACTGCCCAACACCTGGACGATTATAAAGATCATAGATCCGCATCTGCATAAACCCGCTTTTTTTTTTTCACCAGTTGAGGAAATTTGGGAAATCAGCTTAACGTGGACCCCAGACCCAGCAAGGTGCCGTCGCACGTGCCAGAGATAAATATGGGAAACATTAAGTTAATTTACCAATTAGTCTATATGTTACCTTATATTACCATTATTTCCATCTCTTCAGCCAAACGTTTATTGCTGACCCTCACTCACCCCAGTCGTGGGTGTACCCGTGGGACCTGCGGGTCATGAGTCAACCCGCTCATCACTAGTCTATGTGCAATCTTCCTTGAAATCTAACAAGCTAACTGCCAGTCAATTAAAGGAGGAGGTTGTATGCAACTTTGTCAAACTGAAAATAAAACTAACCACTGATGAAAACAATGCAAGAGTAAAAGAAAATGGCGGAAATTGACTTTGCAAAGAAGGTTCTATGAGGTAGGAAATGTATTCAGCTCGTAGGTTGTAGAACAACAATAGAAAACTCTGTCAATGGCGGACATTCGTAAAGCTGCCGAGATGTCATTTAGGTTCGGTCTCTCCAAGAGTGCAACGTTGTGCAACACGCACAGCGCATTGTAAACTCTCTCAGTGATGTTACTATAATGCCTTAGAAGCATTCCGTATAGCACTAATCTACTTCTTATAGGTCTACACAGATGATGATGACGACTTCTACCACTTACCCTCTCTAGATGTGATCACTGTTGCAATCATTGCAAATTGCGGAGTGTCCCTCACTTCACAAGAGAGCTGGAGGTCTTCACAATTCTTCATGTTGTAGGTGTAGTAGATGCAGCCAGAGCTGTTGGCTAAAGAAGATTGAACACACAACCTAGGATTAGTAAAAATGCTCTAGTGGTGCCAACTCACCACTCTGAAATGATTCATTTTCAAAGGCCCTTTCATAGTGTAGCCATAGCATACACAGACTGGTGTTCTCTAGGGTCCAGACGTACTAAAACGAGGCAGTATTGGGCCTCCTGTCGTGTCTGCATAGGCCACCCACCACTACGCAATTTTTCTGTCTGCTCATATCGAGCATTCCCCTACTAGCGCTGGCCTAACTGGTGTCAATACAAGATATGACTCTGCAAGAACGCTGGTACGCTTGGGAGTATGAAAGGCAAAGGACCGCAGACTGTCTGTGAGTGAACATGTGTGTGCTTTGAGATTCCATTTATGCCTTATGTGTAATGGAGTTGGAGAAGTCTGTTAAAGTCCTTTCTCACTTTTAACGTTGGTGTCATTTGGCCCAGATCGCATGATGAACCCTGCTCTCCAGCTGGAGTTGCAATGTGTGGAGTGAGTTTAGGGAGGAGCTGGAGATGTCCTCCTAAACTCACTCAGAAACACTCCAAATCAAGTGCACACTTTTGCTTTGGCTCAATCGGTATCATTGCTGCCTTTCATGCTGGCAAGCACAGGACTCGTGGTTTGCACCCGGGTCGATGTACGGTACAGGTTTCAGCCTAGGAGAGGAAGTGAAAGTCCTTGCTAGCATGAATTACACGTGTAACATAAGTTTACCTTGAATGAGTGTTTCATCCCCGTTTTTCAGCTGAACTTGGTAGGGAGACTGGACACAGCATTGCACTGGGACTTGTGTTGGGTTTCCATCTTCGGGACAGGGAACATTGGTTCTGATGGGTTTCAAAGTGATCTCAGGGGCCTCTTTGACGATGAGGGATCCTGTATGCTGGAAGACCATTGTGCCCCTCAGTAAGCATTCATATCTTCCTATGAAGAAAAGAGAAAAGAATTTAAAAAGTCCCACTGTTTTGTCACACACCTGAGTGTGCGAAATTTGTTCTCCGCATTTGACCCATCCCACAGGGAGCGGTGAGCAGCGGCGATGCCGCGCCCGGGGATCATGTGGTGATCTAACCCCCCAATTCCAACCCTTAATGCCCTTAGAGGGCTAGTAATAGTTCTGTCAGTCTTTAAGGACCAAGGAACTAATGAGGAACTATATGTTAACAAACCATTTATTAACCTTCAGTTACTCAAGTCTCAGACCTGACGTCTCAGTGCCGAGAAATCCTTCCAGAATGGCTTCTACTTCGCTTCCCAATGACACATTCAGTGAAGAACTAGAACTATCCATCTGACTCTCAAATCCCCATTATCTACCTGCTTACCTCTAAGTCTAAAAGGTAAGTATCAGTTAAATAATATTTGTTCCCACGCTTTGTTAACGTATAGTTCCTTCCTCCTTAGATCCTAGGTACTTAACCATTAACCATGCATTGACAGAAAAGCGAATGATGGACTACATACCATTATCATTCAAGGAAACTTGATTCACTGTCAGTGTTGCACTTCCGGCCTCTATGCCAAAGCTGTACCTTCCTGTGTTTGTGATTGGAACATTATTGATCTTCCACTGTGCTATCCAGTTTTTCTCAGGTGATGGTCCACATTGCACCTTCACGGTTTCACCAGTGTATACGGTACTGGGTGTAAAATGTAAGGGCGTTCCGCCTGCATCCAGAAAAATTCAGAAAACATGCAATTGTTCTCGAGGGACATCGTGAATATGAATGTGCGAGAATGAATGCACACATGGTTCTATCAGAATTCCCTCACCTCAGACAACAATAACGACATGAGAGCAGCCACATTGATCCATCGGAAAATGGAGGTCAAACAGATGGAAGGTATTGTCCATAGGTTTGTTTTCAATTAGAATCTCGCTAACATAATTGTGCGTTTGCAGAAAAAACAGCTTTGCTACAGACGGTGATGTATCCGTCAGTTCCGAAAGTTCATCCTCTCAAAACAGATATCATTGTGGGGCGGAGACAAGAGTCATCACCTTGTCCAACAAATGGATACTCCTCCTTGAAAAATTATTCAAAACAAATGTACACAGACAGCCACAACAGATCAATGTGGCCAGGCCCTAAGCCTATTAGAATTCTGTAACTCAAGCTATTCGAATATTTTTAAGACAATCAGAAATTCTTACCTTTCTGTACTATCTTGTATTTTACTCCTAGATCTGCAAACATGGCATCTAGAGTACTATCCAAGGAATCAAAAGAGGTTGCTCTGACAACATAGTCAGCGATGACACTCCCTGGCCTGTAACACATATATAACACAATACAACACACTGATTTTAAATAAAACTGAAAACAATCAATCCACTTTCAGAGAAATCGTTAAGATTCAAACAGGTGATTGGAGGGACACAGGTCCCATCTGCATGTCCTCTGCACGTCCCTCCAATATCACCTGTTCATGGAGCAGTGAAGTGTAGTCCAAGACAAGAGACCAAAGGTCCCAGGTGAAGACAGAGAGAGAAAGACTAAGACTGAATCTTATTTTAGACTCACACCAAACCAGTGAACAGTTATTTCAAATGTATTACGGTGGTGGTGTTTTTTCAGGAGAACATTTGCTAGTGGCAGTGGTGGTGTTTTTTTTTAGTTTTTTTTTTAGGAGAATATCATGTAGACAATGCAGAGATCTAGAGTATCCTGTGATTTATACATAATGGACAATGGTGTTAAATAATGCCCTGAAATAATGTTATTAATCTCCCATAGTGCAAAGTGCAGATCACAACATCTGCCAACTTACCGACAAACTGAATGCTAAATAAAGCTAGCATTCCAGGAGCATTGGTTAAAGTGATGGCTTCTTCAATTCCACAACAGTCAGATGTTTTCAGCCTTGCATGTCCCTAGCAATTCCCCCTGGAATGCTATAGCTTTATTAACATGGTAATCTATGCCAAAATCCATTGGGGAAAGTTTTTCATTTCAAAACTATTGTCGTTTTAGTTTGATACAGAACTTTTCAAGGGACCCCAATTTCATACCAGAGGAAATAACTTTTTAGTACAACAGGTGATCCCAAAATACTGCATAACCTGGTGGTAAGATAATAGAATGTATGTGAAAATAGATCATTTTAATGGTACCACAAGTATTATGGCTTGTACAAATGCTGTAAGGGTTATGGATACACCGTGCACAAACGTGCCCAGCATCGCATTTCAATGACCATAAAGCTAACAGAAATGGCCGTGTGAAAATTTCAGCATAGAACTCAAATTGATAGAAAGGTCATTCCAACTCAAATGTACATTATTGAATGGTCATTTTGCACACCTTCGAATTGCTGACAAAGAATTTTTGAGGATGTTATGCAAGAGAGGTTTAGTTTGAGGTAGAGAGCTGTTGTGTTAGCATTATCAAAGGAGATTACCATGATACACTGGTACATACATAGCTTTATATTTTTTTTAATGTGAGATTGCTTTTCATTTGTAATTATCTTCTGATATTTTTGGTCAGTTTACATAAGACAAAATACTGATGGCTACTTTAAGTATCCCCACACTACTTAAGTGTGAATCATGCCAGACTTTTCACATTCACATTAGATTAATCAACATTTGCTGTTCTCTCTCTCTCTCAGGTATGTCATA
>OMKL01053047.1:10353-20436 GCA_900302295.1 Parasudis fraserbrunneri | reverse complement strand
GTCGATTATTCCTCCCCTTTAATAATACCAATTCGTATTGTATTTTATATCGTTGGAAAGCCTGATTAGTCACCTTTACAACGAGGGACAACTTGTAAGAATTGTGCATTCGTGGAATGAGCAACACAGCTAACCGTGTGGGTAGCAGCCCAAAAATGTGCCAAAATCCCCTGCAATATTCTTTTGTTGGTATTCACTCTCGTTTTGAGTGTTGGTAAACACTCTCGTATTTTGGGGGGGGGCGTGGTAATGGTATGACATCACGGTATTGTAATTTTTCTAACATATCTAATAATACATAGTTTACAAAGCCATACATTCAAATACAAATGCCGTTTTATTCTCAAATTCTGCTTTTTACATCTTACATTTTTTTCTGGATTAATTTTTTGAAGTCACTGAAGGTAGGCATAGCCTACAGGCCTCTCTCTCAAGTCCAGTCATGTTATTTGCTGATGGAATGACCGTTCCTACTCAAAAGGATAGAAGCCAGCTACAACTGAAAGTGCCTATTATAGGCCTGTTCCCACCGCCCCAGAGTGAACCTGTGTCTGTATGTTCGCCTAATTCTACCGGGGCTGCCCTGCTTCGAGTTATAGACTTGGTCATCTGTTGTAATCTGTTGTCTGTAAGTTTGAACGTTTCCCCCGTTGATCGCGGCTCGCCTCGACAGCTTGGCGTCATCATCTCATACGAAGCCACATGGATTACCGGCTCATATGTCCCTCATATAACAGGCGAGAATTAATGCGTGTGTGTGTGTTTGCGTGCGTTTGTGTGTGTGTGCTCCCACTAAGTGGAGAATGCAGGCAGATGCCTGGACAGACAGGGGAAAATGAGAGACCTGTAGGGAAGAGAACGGGCATCCCAGTGACAGCTCTGGCCCTGAATATTGCCTTGCTCTGTTGTCTGACTGAGGATGAGAAATGCGAAACGCTGTTTGCTCATCATCAAAAATGTTTACGTAAATTAACAGTTTATGAGTAATACAAACATTTTGGAGATGCTGCGCCTGTTACCGCGGTTTGAAGGTAAAGCCAAAAACTATACCGTGGCACATATTTACAATGGTATGCCATTGATACCGTCAATACCGCCCAGCCCTTCTCTTGACCACTGAGTCAGCAATCAATTCCCATCCACAATCAATTCCATCCACTGCAGAGGAAAGCAGAAGTTCAGCCACGGTGCCGGGCAGCCTGCTTCTGAATCATAAGTACTGATTTTACCAGCAGCAATACTCACTTAATTCCTCTGCCTCTCAACCGAAGTATCTGCCCTTTTCTCTGGGTGAGAGATGAGAACAGACTCTGGGCTTTATTGACTCTGGCCGGTGTGTCGTCTCGCTTTGGCAGGCGGAGAAGAAGCACAAGAGCTTTCAGGAACTGGACCGTTTTATGCACTACTACACACGCTTCAAGAACCACGAGCACAGCTATCAGGTAAGCAGACAAATAACACCTGTTTTACATTGTTTGCCTACAGTGTTGTTGTGGTAGTGAGTGTTCCTCACAGGTTCTTTGGTTATTTGTAGTGGTGAAGGGTTCCCATGTAGATCTGGCAAGAATGGAAAGAACAAGTCTGACTTTTCAAATTGCTTTCCCTTGTACTCAAGTATTAATAATACTAGTAGCCCATCCTCAAAGGTGTCAAGCAATGAGTGATAAATCTTCAGTGTCTTAAAGCAGGGCTCAACGTAAGAATTGGCCTGGTGGCCCGACAATAGCTTGCATCCCCCAGGGCCAGTTGATAAAGACTGGCACAATATACCAGTAGGATCCACACACCCACGTTACAGAAATTTGACATTTTATTCTGTGTTATTGATTTCAGGTAAAACATTCACAGCAGAAATACTGGCAGTATAATGACTGCAGTCATTTTATTTTACATTATGCTGTGCAGCAAAATAGCACAGTTCACACGACACGCATCGAGTCCAGTCTAGCAAACTGAGCAACACACTTCAGCAAGTGAGGTATCGCAGCACTGATGTTGAAAGACGAGTGGGAGGCTGTTGTGAGGGATCTGTTGTGGCCCTGCTTAAAAGTTAATTCTGGAAAGGTAGGAAATGAAAATGGAAAACATGTAGAAATGCCAGTGGTGGCAAGCAAGCTGGGACGAGATCTGTTACGTAAGTCTGTTACGGTGCCAGGGACGCCGTACAGTCGCGGGTACTGTCCTTCGGATTAGACGTTAAACCAAGGTTCCGACTCACTCCGGTCATACAAATGTTGTGTTTTATGTGGCCTCAAAAATCCATTGTTTTCAGTGTAGACACGTGGCAGGTATGCTCAAAAGCGAGAGCAACGTCGTTTGCAGTGCCCCAAGTGGTCCCAAGCACCTTTTTTCCTTTCCTCCAGTGGCAGCCTGAGATGAAGATATCTCGACGAAACGTGGCAAAGCGCACGGGCACAGATCTTTCCTGCAAATGTGGAGAATTTGATCATACTAGTGCAGGGCTATCAAAAGAGATTTTAACTGAGCTAATGTAACCGATAAATGATACCCTTCTGAAAAGTAATTGATTTTGGTTGCCTACTGTAGCAACGTCAAGCACATGTCACAGCACTCCTGAAAACAGGCCGTCGCACCCCGCAATTTCCAAATGGTAAAAGACACAGCATGTGCCTGGGCCCTTAATTGACTGATATCAATCCTTGCCTCCTGAGCCTTTCAGCCATTGTGTCTGTGTGTCTGGTGCCAGCATGTGGCCAAGGTGTAGCCCAAGGCTGGGTGCTACACACGGGTGGTGGATGAGGGATTTTCAACTCTACATTGTAAAGCTCATTGAGTGTCTAGAAATACACTCTCTAAATGCAATGGTTTATTCATTCATTCATTCATTCATTCATTCATTCAAGATTATAGTGGCAAATAATGGAAAGGACTCTTGGAAATCTGTTTGTGGTTGGTCTGTCTGCTATTGAGGTGGGCTGCCACAAATAAATAAAACAGTATGAAAGGCAAACAGTGGATAGAAGCGGTGAGTATACTGCCATGGTGGTAGTTATTCTGTGACCTCACTATCTAATATAGGTACATGTAAGTGGTAATGATATTCTAGAGTTTATGGGGTTTTTAAATGACATAAGCTTTTTTTCGTGTTTTTCTTTTTTTTTTTTAACCAACTAAGAGATCAAACAATTAAGACAGCTATGAAACAGTGCAACTTTCAGAATTCTCTTTTCTTTTTTCCTTGTTTTCCTTTGTCTTCACACACAGTCAACTATGTTGCTGCTGTGAGCGACTGTTCTTCATAGGTTCTTAGTTTATTTGTAGTGGCTGGCCGGAGAGGGCATGAGCTGGAGAATGGACTGTGTCTGCGCGATGCAAGAAGTGCCATTTGATATGTTATTTTATGTCTGCACTGTGGTGAGCCACCATAAGCGAGTCTGTGGGAAACACTGGCCTTTTTCCAAACAGCTTTACCAAGCGGTGATTCTAAAACAACCTATCTGTCCCGCAACATAGCTGGAGCAGCGCCTGTTGAAAACAGCCAAAGAGAAGATGGAACAACTCAGCCGGGCTCTGAGTGGAAGTGAGTCCGCCGTCTTAACACAATGTCAATCCCTATAATGCATTTAGACATGTCTCAATCTAGCTCTAATATAAGCTTTGGGGAGCAGGTGTAGTGGTGGGGGAAAAAAACGGAGGCATCTCAGTATTGTATGCTGCGCACAAAGGGAGTGGCTAGTTATTATTCAACAGCCAATTAAGCTGCATTTGGTTGACATGGTCTTCATCTGAGGAAAGAGATGTTGTTTTTAAACCTTCATACTCTGTACATGTACATTAAAATGTGTTAAATAATTGGAACTGCACAATTGAAAAAAATGCAATATTGACTATATTTATTTGTATCTTATTTTATCTATTTACAGCATTACATTTTAGTTGACACTAGCAAATTGGCACGAAGACATGCTAGTGCATTTGGCCTCAACAGTAGCACTGATTGAACAGGACCATATCTAAATGTAACCTATTCAATATCTACAGGCTACAAATCATTCATAGCAGTCTATTTCATATTCGTTGTGAAAATAAACCAACATTTGCTCCATCGCACCTGGTGAATTTCTCGCTCAGGTTGAAACATTTTCAGCTTGAGCGAATCCTAAAATGAAGCTGCATCTATTTGCTTTCATTTGCATCTTTCCAGTGACTTTGTATGCATTTGTGCCACCTCTAGATTTGCGTTGTATTTGTACATACTGTAAGGTTTACGATCATATTTAGGTTGCCATAGTAAACGGGGAAGTGGATGATAAGGAGTCGAAAAGCAAAATTCGAAATATCAAAAGTATTCCTCAAAATTAAATTAAATGCAGTCGGAGTTCACTGATCCCTATGTTAATCATAAGATCCATTCCGGAAGACTAGACACTTGATCTGATCTGAAAGAACAGGGTACATGTTAAATATAACACATGAGACATTGTTCTTTGATATGCTACAGTATGTGATATTTCATCATTTTGTTCTCGCCTCTTCATCCCTTTGTAGTGATCTTCTGAGGTGCCGAGGCCGATGAGCCTGGCACAGGGTTCTAATTCACTAATGTGTTTGGGGCAGTGAAAGAGATGTTAGTGTTTGCAATGTAATTTAAAGCTGCAATAACCATTTTCTGACATTTTCAAAATGTCTTATGACCACCTGCCATCAGAAGGTCCCATGGTGAGTCATGGCGTCCTACTCAAACAACCCGCGCTGCCAGTCTGTTGTAAAAAGAGATTTGCTGAAAAAAATACTTCTTAAATGCATAGGTTTATAAAATAGGCGGAGCTAAAGCGTGGATTTTGTCAACAATGAAAAGAAATGATGGAATAACAACAGACTGGCAGCACGGGTTGTTTGAGTAGCAATATTGTGCTGTCTGAACAGTATTATGTTTGTAGGTATTTACCTACCTTGTTTAACAACCAGGAAATGCCCAAGATAAGTTGTATGTATTGTAGTTGAAACCTCATAATCCATTCAACAACAAAAAAACTAAGAAAAACAAAACAAAAAAAATGTTTTTATGTGACGAGGCTTTGTTTTGGGGAAATGGAGTTTGTTTATAGTGGCGACTCGCAGTCCCCTAGTGGTCAGAAAATAGTCATTGCGGCTTTTATTGTTTCTCTCTCTCTCTCTCAACCCTTGCTACTCTCTGACAATTTTTTCTCTCTCTTCTCTTTTTGTCTCTTCCCCCAACTCTCCTCCGTCTCTCGCTCTCCGTCACCGTTTCCCAGGGGAAGGAGGCCCACCTGACACTACGTTCATCGAAGACGCGGTCCTCGAGCTTCTCAAGACCCGTCGCATCCTCAAGTGCTCTTACCCTTACGGGTTCTTTCTGGAACCCAAAAGCACAAAGAAAGAGATCTATGAGCTTATGCAGGTACTCAGGGGGGCCTACATTTACTGAGACAAAGACACAAATATGTTCTCAGCAGGGCCAACTTACACGGATCATTAGAGATGTGAGATCAAAGCTTCCCATTCTCTGATGCTCACATTTCTGCCCCAGTTTTACATGCACACATGCTGGCTTTTAGTGAAATATTTAGTGTTATGTCAGCCAATATAGACACAACATGTATTTTTCTGCCGTCTTATGTGTTGTTGGCGGATCCATGTGGATTTTTTGTGTTTTATATTTCATGAGAGGTAAATTGCCAGGGCTCCTGTGGGCCTTGAAAATCATTAAAGCTTATGAATTTGAGTTTTTTGGAGATGGACTATTTACTGTGAAAGTGCTCTAATTCATAGAAAAGCAAGGTAATCAAAGTCCGTAATTGGCACGTGATTGTTGTGGTATGATGAAATTGGAGGCTCTGGATAGTTATTTTCTGATGAAATTTAGGGCTCTGGATTGCAAGAAATGGCCCAGGCTAGTGTTTCAGATAAGGGAACTTGTTCAACTCCCCAAGTGGGCCCAGCCCTCTGGTCCTAGCGACAACATGTTACATACTTGGAACGCAAGTCATTTACCTCTCAATTTGGTATAGCAACAGTACTCAATCTTAGAATGAGTAATTTGACCTTCATGAAAGAAAAGACCATTTCCCTAAGGGAACTAATAATGTACCACAAATACAAAAATAACCATTGAGCAATCAAATTCAATCAAATCAACCGACTAACCAATCAACCAAACAACCCTCCCCTCAGACGGACTTGGAGATGGTGACAGAGGACCTGGCTCAGAAAGTCAACCGACCTTACCTGCGGACCCCGCGCCACAAGATCATCCGCGCCGCATGCCTGGTGCAGCAGAAGAGGCAGGAGTTTCTGGCCTCGGTAGCTAGAGGAGTGGCCCCCAACGACTCTCCTGAAACCCCCAGGCGCAGGTGACGCAAACACACCAACAGACACGAGCTGTTGGAGATGCTGCTGTTGATTCTGCCATGTGGAGAATGTCAGTACAGTTGCGGCAAACTAAATGTATTTGCTTATGGTCACAATTGTGCGTTTCTCTCTCTCTTCCCTAACAGTTTTGCTGGCGGAACATGGGACTGGGAATATTTAGGCTTTGCGTCACCTGAGGTAATAATCTCTCCTTTATTTGTCAAATGCACAACAATATATGCAGTAGCAGTCATTGCTGGCAATTAAATTATTGTATTTCAAGCTCTCCTCAACAGTGCAAAACAATTTTAACAATTAACAATTCAACATTGTTCAACAATTAAAAAAAACAGAAGAAGTAATAATAATAAAATGTTACAAAAGTATAAAGTATAACGTGTCCTAGTGTAAATTGGCTAAATGCTACATAATGCGTAGTGCAGTATAACTGTACGGTGTCGACATCCCGTTTAGCGTAGTGTAAGGATGCCTGACTATACGGTGGATGTAGTGTGCTAAGAGTGTACAGTGCAATCTAGTGAGGTGTGTGTATGTGTGTCAGACCATGTACACGTATGTGCATTGTACTGCACTGTGGTTGAAAATCCAAACATTTGGAGAAGCAGGGTGTTCAATTATTAGTAAAATAAGATAAAACGGGAAAACAGATTAATTCGATTCCACAAGAACAGATTTAATAAAGTATTGCAAAGATCAATAAATATGGTGTATCTTCAAAAGAATAAAATATTAATAGACTATCTCTTTTTCCCTACAGTATGGGGAAGTGCCGTTCATTTTAAGAATTCATGTGTGTTATTCCTTTGGCAGTCTAATCAATATCTGAACTTGAACAAATTCTATCAAAGCCAGAAACCAAAATATAGAGCTGCTCCACAATGAATAGGGGACCAATTTTGAGGATCCAACAAATGTTTGCGTTAGATTTTATACTCAAATAAGTTTTATTCTAGTACTAATTGTTCTGAACGAGGAGATGTAGCCTTGTCCCCAGAAAATCTGCCCCGGTGCTCTCACTGTCCCCTTTCTTTCTCAATTCATTATTTATGAAACATCTCCTGATTTGACACCTTGATGGCATCACAGGTTCATGTCTTAGGTGTCTGATTCCTGGCGTTTGGAGAGTTTGTTATACAGCTGACTCGACTTTGTGTGGGGCACAGAGCCTAGATCCTTTGATCTTTGTCTGCAAATCCACGATAATGAGGTGACACATCATACTATTCAATTGACCACTGTGCTCTGCCCTACAGCCCACATGGGGCACGGTCACGAGATAGAAACAGCTAGCATGCGAGCTAGTTAGCGGTACACCACTTAGCATTTTTGCTGTGGTTAGGGGTTCCTGCAGTTCTCTTCAACTGTTCTCTCTTTCCCTGGCTAGTACCTCTTCCTCTGTAATCCTGATATCTAGCTAGCTCCTGGAATGTGAGACAGTTCAATAATGTGAGTTGCAAGTTGTAAGGTACCCATGTGGGGCGAGGGGTTGCATATGCAAATGTATGTTTGCGAGTGGTAGCGAATCGCCATCTTCACCTAGTTTTTGGGGGCAAATATGGTATTTCCACCTGCCACCTGCCGTGCACAATTTGCCCATTTCACATTCTAATTCTTGCTCTCTCTTTCTTTCTCAACACGTCAATACAAATCTATTTGATTTCATAACTCAGACACCCGCACAACATAGGCTACACACAGCAATCATCCCTGAGTTAACACTGCTCCTCAGCATCACAGCAATGCTTGCTAGTGCATAATGTTAACTAACTACAAAAACACAGCGCGCCTGCTAACGTTAACTACAAAAATACAGCGCACCTGCATGATAACTAATTTACTCATCAGCTACACTTGTAGCACGGACTGAAACTTTCAGAGAACAACGTTGCTTCATTCCTCCCGACTCCTCTCTCTCTCTGTCTCTCTCTGTCTCTGTCTCTGTCTCTCTGAGTGCGTGAGGTTGGCGCTAGAGCGAGAACGTGCTGTCTCTCTGAGCGAGATCAAATGAATGAACCAGGCTTCTCGTTCTCTTAATTTTGCCTCAGCTGTTTCTTGGCACTGGCCGCAAGCCGTAATTGGTCAAGACCTCGCTAATTTGCTCATTACTATCTTATGTGTTCACTTTATGTAAAATTTTTACACATTCACCCTATAAAATTAATACAAAATAATATTTAAAAAAAGAAATGCTAATTAACCATTTAACCATTATGAATATCAGATTAATTTAAATCCTTGCACACCCCTACTTAAAACACTAAAACAGTCTAAAAATAGAGATATTCTTATTTCACCCCTCTGTGTGTCTCTTAACTACTGTAGCTAATGGGAACACTGGACTAATAATCAAAGGCTGAGGACTCTGGCTCAGAGACTGAGCTACAGATGGCTCTCACTACGGCTCCTACAATGCCTGCAGATCACTTCAATGGCGAGGCTATTTTTAGAGAGGTAGAAAACATCAAAAGACCAAGTGTGGGTGACAGACTATGGATGAAATGACTCAATGACTTCTGTGAGCGTTGTGAGTTGGTTGAATGGAGTCTCAAGTTAGCTTTGTCAGTATATGCGTTCTCCTCACTTTATGAAATGAGCTGAACGCGTAGGGTTGAATGTATGTTGTGCACATGACGTGTGCATCCGTGATATGCTTTCCTATGAACACCATGTATTAATAGTCTTGTGTTTGTCGACTGCTTTGTTGGATAGAAAGCTATGTCTTTATTAGTTGCACTCTGTGGTTCGGTGGTTCGGTCGTGCGTGTGCGTGTGCGTGTGCGTGTGCGTTCACTCAATTTCTTCCTCAGTCACACAGTTGGCCAAGCTTCAATGAGTGATTCTTCATCGATTCATCGATTCATCATCCACACACTCTATTTATCATCCACACACTCTACTACAGTACCTACAGATTGGATACAACTGTTGTCATCTACCAGGATAAAACAGGGTGTCGGCATCTGAGTATGTCCCAGATACTAAATCCACAGAGTCAAGTGTTTACATGTCAGAAATCAAAGCGGCTTGACTTCCTGCATTTTTGGCGAATAAGCATGTTAGATCTCACTACTGGATAAAAATGGATTTTACGTAATGTCAAAAATTCTTGTCCAATGGTCCCAAATGAATGATCTAGCTCTATACCATTGGGTAAAAGTAATGGATTGGACCAGTACTTGGTATCGGCTGATACTCAAAAGTCTTGATTTGGTATCGGCAGTCAACAGCTTTGTTCCCGCCCACTCCCCTCTGATCTTTGTAGGTGTTGTGGTTATAAGTAGTTTTCCATTCTTCACCTCCATTCTGGTCCTCGTTTAGGATCTAGTGCAGGTTGCAGCTCTTAAAAATAGCCTAGTTGGATACGTCACTGTTAGGGATGAAAGGGATTTAGACTTTCAGATTCAATATGCATTTCAATTTTCAGGTCACGATTTGATTAGATTTTTGATTCTTTATGCATTAAAATATATTCGTAGAACAGAGCTCTAACTATATAGTGTACGTATATACAGGGTACTACACCGGTTGGTTTGGCTCAAGAAAGTACAAAGTGTGTGTGTGTGTGTGTGTGTGTGTGTGTGTGTGTGTGTGTGTGTGTGTGTGTGTGTGTGTGTGTGTGTGTGTGTGTGTGTGTGTGTGTGTGTGTGTGTGTGTGTGTGCGAGCACGCAGTTTGGAGTGAACAAATTCTATAGCAAATGTTGAAAACAAACAATACTCCAACCTCACAGC
>OMKL01053031.1:6134-16378 GCA_900302295.1 Parasudis fraserbrunneri | reverse complement strand
TATTTTCTTCTTCCTTTTTTTTTTTTTTAATTTTTATTATTATTATTATTATTATTTTTACCATTATTATTATTATTATTATTATTATTATTATTATTATTTTTAATTATTATTATTATTATTATCATTATTATTATTATTATTATTATTATCATCATTATTATTATTTTATTATTTTCTTTATTTTTTATTAGGATTCTTCTTTTCTTTTATTATTATTATTATTATTATTATTATTATTATTATTATTTGTAATCCAGGGAAAGGTCTTCCAGGCAGATTCTTAAATAAAGCACTGGTGCTTTGCAGAATCCCTGGCCTACAAAACATATTGTACATTTGAGAAAATCCTACTTTATATTTAGTCACAGAAAATCGTACGTATTTTATACCTATGTATGTAATTTTTCCTCATAATTGTCATTTTTAAGCACACTATGATCTCTTAACATGCAGCTTCTTGTGGCCGGCATGTTAGCCTAGCTCACTGTTTATTTTCCACCCATGTTCTGCAAATTGAAAAAGATCACCCTTACACATTATAGGCATGTTAGCAGAACCAACATAGCGCTATAGGTTATTTAAACAAGGTCTATAGACCTCACCAAAGACAATAGTCCATACATAGTGTGCATTTCAAAGAACCATAACCCCTTGATTATCCAGCTTGTTCTGGGCACTTAACAACAGCTATTTTGGTGGATATAGAAGACCAACATGTTTAGTGCCCGGACAGGAACATGCAGACAACCTTTAAAGAGGGATTTAAGAGGAGGATTGATTATATTCATTTTACAGGATTACTGAAGTGAGTTGGGACGGAAACACGGGCCAACAGAGCCTGAATGTGACAGTTGTTTTAACAAAGAGTCGGCTACATGGGTGACAGTCAAATATAAACAGCACTGATCTGCTTTCTATACTGTATTCATATTGCTATTCCTCAGTCCGAGGGTTCTGTTAAGTGTAACCGTACCATCATACACCAAAAAACGATAGGACATTAATCATTTTGATGTAGCCTACTGTTTCTGGTTGTCATTTTAAACAAAGCTCTTGCAGGCATGATATCGAGTCCTTCGACTATAGAGTATGTCATGACTATAGAGTATGTCACAGCAAGGTGAAGCAAAAGACAGGCTACCACCACAGGTGCCATGCCAAAAAATTAATAAAGGAGGGTTGGATTTCTCTTTGAACATTTGATATCTGCTGGACAGCTTGGTGTCTTTGATCTTAACTGTGTCGCCATGTCCTTCCAAAATGATGCTATATAGCCTCAAATCTGTCAACAAGTTAAAGATTCAGTACAATAAAAAAACTTTTTTTTACTGAGGGTATGGTGATGTAACATTACCCAAAATGTTAGAACTGTTGTTAAAATGATGGCTAAAGCCCCTTGATCTCTATCCCCCTGAATATCAACAAAACCAAGACATTTCAGATATCCAATCTGGTTCCTGACTGATATTACATGTAGTACCTGGTTACCTGATTGGCCCATCAGTCAGTATGTCAGTTCTCAGTAGTTATAAAGGATATCAGCTAGCTAGTTCACAAACAAATAATGAAATTAGTTTGCTACGATTTAGTTAATGTTAGTGGTTCAAAAACATCCACAGCAACTGTGACAATTTATTTATCACCTGCAAGCACAGGTTAGCCAATGTTAATCTCCCATAGCAACCGATCATACTGGTCTGATGAATTTGTTTACATTTGACCACTTCATGTATTATGATACTAATTTGACATCTCCTTTCAGTGAATAGAAGGCCACACCCCCTCAACCTACTGAGAGTTGGCTGTGCCCAGAGAGGGTGCGCTAAAACAGTTACAACAAATCAAATGATACATCTGAAGCTGAAAATGGATACTCATGACATTAATATTCCACAATAAGCAATTTATGACTGAAAAATCATTGTGCTGGATCTTTAAATAAAAAAAGGTAATCAAACTGTAGATACTTAAGACACACAGTCCAAGTAGCTTATAAGAATACACATATAAACGTTGACCTATTATGTGCAGGTTTGATGAATTGTAGGCTACATGCCTACAATACATGGAGGTATTATAGAACCTATAACAGGCAACATGAGGCAGGGGCCACCACTGGGGGGCAATAATGAGCAAATTTAAGAACAAGGACTGCAAGAACAAGGTGTCGTGATTTATTTGAGTGACGTGAATGTTTCTGTTACGTTACGGTTACTCCCTCATGAGGAGCATGACGGACGACTGCCTGAACAACTCTTGTCTTTCTGGCTTTCACATTCCGCTGTAAAGTCTACTTGCTGCACTAAATTAATGTCAACGAAGTGTCAAACAAACATTGTATACTTGATGAAGTAGGCTACCTTAATGTATGGCAGCTTCCTCCGTCCTTACAGGAAAGTTCAGAAAAGGCAGAACTTGAGCACGAGGTGAGGGCGATTCAAGTGACCTGGTACGAAAGGCCGCATTGCACGCTACACCTCTCTCTCTCTCTCTCTCTCTCTCTCTCTCTCTCTCTCTCTCTCTCTCTCAAGATTCAAGATACTTTATTATTGGCATGAATGCATTTACAATATATTGCCAAAGTGCGCCCCCCCCCCCTTTATTTCTCCTTCACACAAAGTGTTAAAGAGCTTTAATGCCGTAATATTTTCCATTAAAGAGGCCCAAACAGCATTTTTCCTCCCTCTTGACTTTTTGATGAAATGCAGAGTCGCCAGAAGTGCAGTGCCCCTGGAGCAGTTTTAGGGTTCACTGCCTTGCTCAGTGGCACTGGCAGAGATGGTGTACACTGTATATGTAGCCTAATGCCAGCCACCCTCCAGTTGCTAGCACACAGTCGGACATCACCTTCCGGTGGATGCCAGGGATCAAACCAGCGACCTTTCTGTTACTGGTCGGCCTCTCTACCTCTAGGCCATCCTGCCACAGCAATTAACAACAATTCCATTGATATCATGACACTTAGCCTAATACATGGGCCTGTGACTTCATGGATGAGGTCTAATTAGGGCAATGAGGCATGTGGTTAGAATCCTAAGATGCTTTGTTGGAATGCCTGGTCTCATGAGAATGAAAACATCCCATGTCTTTCTTAGCCCTCTCTTTTATTCATATCACTGTCTCGCCAGCTGTCAGTTTCAGGCTGGGATCTCTTCAAAGAGAAAGCCTTCATCTGCTTGAGCCAGTGAGGAGTATTGCAACACTGACACAGTATATGGAGGGTCAATTTGATTTACTAGAAAAGAACAGGCTGGCCGGGACAGAACAGGCCTTGTTGTATCTGACTAAATGGCAGTTCTAACTGACAGTGTCTGCCATTGTGCGGCAATGCCATCGAGTAAAGGCTCTGTCCCCATCTGGGAAAGGGCCACTGGAGCCTTGCATCTGTTAGACCCACAACAAAGACTCATAGAAAATATCTGACTGACGGACCACCAAACCCAGACGTGTCTCCCTGGCCCTTTTTTTCCCTTAGAAATGAAAAAAAAGAGGCTGGATTGAAAGATATTCTGTGTGTTTCATTCCTTCTATGTCCTTAGCTGTGACCCCCGGAGTTTTGGATAATTCTGGGCGGTAACGAGATCACACAGTATGTGTGACAAATGTTTCCGCTTCTCGTTCTAAAGGAGTCCATGTATCCACGTTTACAGAGGTTTGTGAACGGGCACCTCTTTAATT
Organism: Parasudis fraserbrunneri; assembly: GCA_900302295.1. Taxonomy (NCBI): domain Eukaryota; kingdom Metazoa; phylum Chordata; class Actinopteri; order Aulopiformes; family Chlorophthalmidae; genus Parasudis; species Parasudis fraserbrunneri. The sequence continues at coordinate 12,697 of OMKL01053031.1, read as the reverse complement.
TGGCGTTTCTTTTGACAAAACCGGAGTCCAACAGCGTGACACCATGGTAAGGATTTCATTTTAATGAGCTGTGTACCCTTTCTTTCATTTACCAAGCCTTATGTGGTGTTTGTAGCAGTGAAAGTTTTGCTTGTTACAATGTATCTTTCTGAGCATTTGAATCCGGCAGTCAGACACAATAGGAGAAACATAGGCTTTTGGTAGGTAAGGCTTTGTGGATTTCTTATCCCTAAAGGCATTTGCTTGATATTAGTGATTTCTGAAAACAGAGTTTTTAATGCTCCATTATTTCCTGAAGCCATTCTGCGGTAGGTAATGTGAATATATGTTGTTTCCCATGAGCCTTCATTCATTTTGTTCCTTACCAGTAAACAGTAACCTTCTTATTTGTGTTTGTAGATTTGTGACTGGCATCCATCAGGTATTAAGACCAGCTCAGCAGCAGTCACTCTACAATAAGGGGATTATTGCTTTAGCATTTCTTTATGTTTAATATTTCAGTTTTCAGTCTGCACTGTATTCGACTGTCTCTGTGCAAATGTATGTTTTGTCATCAGATGCTGTGTTTTCTCAGTACAGTTTGTGCTTTGTGGGGGCCTACCAGAACACTTTCATCTTCCCAGTTGGTTCTAAGATGCCAAATGTTTTCTCTGTTGACAGCAGCCCTGCACTTATGGATCAGTAGACTAGCTAGACCCCGTTCCCCCTGGAAGAAAAAAAAAGACAACCTGTTCAGAAAACTTGAGATTGTTTATTGCTGTTAGCTCATTAGTCTGTAGGAACACAGGCCTTTTTCCATGCCCTCTGCTTTTTATCAAAAATTTCCTTTTTTTTTTTTTTACAAGACCTCCACTTTTTCCATAATTGCCGCTGAAACTCACAGTATAGCCAGTACCTGCCCTGGCAGGCATCGAAAGAGACAATATGAAAAGTATTGCTTTTAGCTTGGTTCAAAGCTATCTCAAATTAGCTGTATTGTACTGCCTAGCCCCACCTTTTTTAATCTTTGAGATGATGCTGCCTAAATAGCCTAAAATAGAATTTTCATCATGTTGCCCAACTTTGTCAAAGGTCACCAAGTTTACCATGTTGTCTTTTTATTTTGCTTTTGTTTTTAGTATTGGATTGCACATTGGTTGTGAGACTTAAAATATATCCACATCCATAATAAAGTCATGCATGCTAGGTATATACTCCTGCCATTGCCTTTGACCAAGGTGCTGGCATTACAACTGGAGTTGGTCCCCGGGCACTGCCCTGTGTGGCTGCCCACTGCTCCTCATTAGTTAGGATGGGTCAAATGCAGAGGACGAGTTTCCCCAAGGGGATAATAAAGGATAACTTAACTAATCCCAGGTTTACAGTGGCAACTAGTGTCCTGCTTAAAACAGTGCACCTCTAATGACATTGAGTTCGAGTAAAGGGCCACCATTTATAAAAATGTTTCTTCATCTTCTTCTTGCAAATCTTCAAATTTTTCTAAATCGACATAAGCATTATTTATAAAATGGGCTGTGCTCCATTTACATATATCTGCCTTACCCTCTGTTAATAAATCACAAATCCAATTTGAAGGTACACAAACTAACTATGCAATTTCATCCAGTCTCTATTTTTTTTAATTGCCCAAGTCTCTCCTTAAAGGGGCAGTTCAAATACAAATAAAAAAAACAGTGCTGGATGGAGTGCTATCTATCCATCCAGATCATTTCAGTCTGATTCACCTAGTTTTGGACATATCTGCTGTCACTTACAATGGAGCTGAATGGCACTTGGTTTGTGGCACTCAAAGCACAAAAAACAAACATAAAAACATTTAAAAAACTGAAAGGATGTCTCTTTCCAGAAATCTTGACTCGGTTACTCAAGATAATCCACATACCTTGTTGTGAGCAGTTTCATGTAGGAACTATTTTCTACCGAACTACAAACCCCCTTTACATGGTAGCTCCCCTTTACATGGTAACATAGATAGCACTCCGGGTGAGAGAAAAAATATGCTTTTTTGATTTTTAGGTGAACTGCCCCTTTAAGCTGAACACCAGAGGGATAAGACTCTAATGATGATGTAATCAAGAGACAACTCCTTGGGCTGCTCCATAAACAGTGAATAATGGAGCAACCTAAGACACTACAACAGTAGCCATGGTGATTTTACTGGGATATGGATACATTGCTGGATACAGAGCTGTAAGGCCTTCATTTAAATAAAACTTATTTGGATGTAATAACTCAAACAAAAATTCTATGAACCCACAGCTGGTCACTAATTCACTGTCAATGGACCAACTCCAAAAAGTGTCACCTGAAATTCAAGTCTTGATGCTCTGATTTCCATCTTGGAGAAACAGTTGTTTATGTTTATAGATATTGACTTAACTGCCCAATATTATAGGAATGGCAGAAAGTTAGGGTGGATTTTTCATTTAAGTCCTGAATAAATCTCATTTTGTGGGCAGATATAAAAAATGTTGATCTTATTAAAGGCCACTTATGGTCTTTAACAATTCAGCACACCACTTACCCAGCCCACCATGAAGGTCTGCGTGCAGCTCCTTGCCCAACCTCAGTGTAGCCAGCCGGTAATGTGGATATGTCAAGTGAAAACCTGACATGGGTCCTAGACTGACCGTCAAGTTATAGGCCTACATTCAGTGACATTTTTATCAGTAACTACTTTGATATGACTTTCTATGTACAGCACACAAATTTGATTCTTAGACCAATCTATGAATGTGATCGATAGAGTGATCAATGTGTCAGTGACATCCCCTCTCTCCATTAATTCGTGTCACTCTACTGGACTCTCAAATAAAACAGGTGTAATAATTAAGTTTCATTGACATCTTTTAAAACAACCACCTCATTGTTCTTTTATATCCTAAGCTGGGACATGATGAAACTATACAGTTGTAAATATCTGCCAGACGGATTACAGGGCCCCTTTCTCTCTTGTGCTCCTCCTCTCCTTCACTAACCTCAGCATGTGGGTCATTAATCCACTTTTCCGGGTACCCATAGTGGGGTTAATGCTTTCATTAGCTTCCAAGTCATTCCATAGAACCCAACTAAACCACAGTAAATAGGTAAGAGGAAATCTCCTTTCTGTGGGATCGTGACAGAGGCCTGTGTTGTTGGTTTCTTGGTATTCAGCGAGAAGTGAGAGGAAGCATGGGTGGAGTGGATCTCAGGGTTTTCCATGTGGAGCACCGCCCCAGAGGATTGTGGGATTTGGCAGACGTATCTGCCGGATCTATGGTTTTTAAGAGACTTGGATGCCACTTAGCTCAATGCCAGGGGATGTGTGAAATCCTTAGGAAAACGAGATCAACCGCTAACGATAAACATCTCATGATAAGGATCATTTGCATATCTTAGACTGGATCACTTAGCTAACGATTCATGATTCAGATTAAAAAAATAAAAAGTGTACCTCTGGGGCACCTTCAGTGTTAGATCCTGATTCAGAGAAAGTGTGTTTGTAACTTTGTTTGCATGGCTATGGCAAATTTGATTTGGATGCTTTTTATTGCATTTATCCACATGCGTGTCCCTATCGGAGGCCTGGAGTAAGGAATATGCAGTGTTGGGATGAACTAATAGTGGGGTCTGAGCATGTCAAGGCAGTCGATCATCTCTTTTATGCAGTCCCTGTCCAAATGAAGTCAATGGCTGATCTGCTGCAGCAAAGCACAGCTCCTTCATGGTAGCTTGGATCTATTGTACTCACAGCAAACTGCAAGTCCAGAGCTTTAAACCAGAGAGATACAGAGTGAGAGAAATCTTTTTGATGTCATAAATCAAACGAGTGTATCCACCCACGCTACCCTGTCGGCCTGGTGATGTAGAATGATCTCTCTGCTTTATCGTTCCATTAATATGCCCTCATCCAACTACCCTTCCTCATCCCCACCAGATATTCTCTCTAGAGCTGACATGCAGAGCACTGTCCTCCTGGACAGAGTTCATCCGGCCTGCTGTCAGATATGGCAGACGGCTCTGAATGGGCCATGCACTGTTGCACCTGAAAATTAACAGCCAGTCAGGCGATCCCGGGAGATTAAAGATGACTTTTCCCTTGTAAAGCACACTGCATTCATTTCTGGCCCAATGTGGTCAGAACTTTTTTTAAGTAAGCCAGCATAGTGCCGGCCTAGTGGAGGCTCCTGGGTAGTGCTGATAAGGTACATGAAATACCTGTTATTTATCCAGGTAGTGTATCATGTCACCATATGAATAAATCCAACCAGCAAAAAAGTTCGAAGACGCTGAAAAGTGGAATGTGAGCTTGATGAATACATTTTGGAGGTAAAAGTGTTATGAGTGCTATACAGTATATAACATTTACATGCAAGCTTGCAGAAACTAAACCCATACTCTAGACATGCTCAAACTTGGGAGGCTTCAGAACGCACTGAGGCATACTGTTCACACAGTTTATTCTTCAACTTTCTGTTACACAAATTAATTAAAAATAGTCCCAGGAAGCAGCGGAGTTGGGTGGTTTTACTGAGAGATAAACAACCATTCCCTTAGCCCTCAGGAGTCTAAATCGTTAATGGCCACATTTTGTCGCAAACATTTGCAGCAGGATGCAGAAACAAGATCTCACTAATTCATTGCTATGGCTGAATATTTCCTGAATTAATCAACTTAATGGAGTTTTTCCTAATTAGAACAGATCATCCCCCCACCACTGCATCTGTGTCTCAGACTCTTAGCCTCCAGAGACAATGTAGCACTTTGTAACGTTATCGGAAGTAGAGGTCAAATCCACCAACTGCTAACATTTCAGAATGAGGAATAAATAGATGGAGTTTTTTTTTTTTTATAATTAACATATTTTTATGAATCCAATTATGATAAAACAGAAGAGAATTTAATTTCTCCATTACTATAATAAAAATCTATTTATGTATGGAAGTTTTATTAGCCTGCTAGCCTGTGGCGTGTATTTAAAAAAAAAAAAAAAAACTACTTCCACTGGGTTAAGCTAAAATAAAATAAAAGATAATCAAGGCTCTAATCTGAGACAAAACATGAGACAAAACTTGGAACTGCTCCATCAACAGTGAACTGAAGATTGACTTTGTGGAATCATAGAATGGTTGTTTGAGCTTTAGCTTTCACATCCAAATTAACAGTTATGAACAGGGTGGGAAATTAACACTTGCCAAATGCTGGACAATTTGTTCTGTGTTTGTTTTGTTTACTCTACTCGACACTTTGACAACAAGTTACATTTTATTCTAAAATTCAGTTTGGCCAGAAGAATAATGTGTATTTCTAAAAAGTTTGTTTTCTGCCCTGGTTATGAACCGTACAATGTGCTATATGAAGGAAATCACCCTGACTATGGTCAAAAGTTCCACAGATTGAATATCAAATGGATCAACTCAAGGATTTTCGCCCTTGATCCCATCATCAAGATCCCTGGCTCTGTGGTCTATAGCTTTGGGGGTGACTTGTTCATTCATGTCCATCTAAATGGGAATCCTGCCTGTGTGTTTCTGCCTGCCATGGTCAGTAGTGCGGTAGTAAAATGTGGTGTTTGTTTGTGACAGAAGCCAGTGGCCACCAGCCCCGTGTCGAGGGAGGAGACTGACAGCAACCCACTTCCCCCAGGCTGGAGATGCTACATGTCACCCGAGGGACGGAGGTATTACGTCAATAGTGCTAGCAAAGGTAAGCTACGCAGGCAAACATAATACACCTACGTATGTGCACACTCACTCACGTGCGCACACACACACACACACACACACACACACACACACACACACACACACACACACATCAATACCTGTCAGCTTGCTTCAGTGGGTTAGCAGGGATCAATATTGGGGAAGCAGAATAATCTAAGCAGCCTGACTCTAAAGAGAGCTGCTTCAACTGGATGTGGTCCCTGTTTTCTCTGTATTTAATTCCCCCACTGTGCATGTGGTTGGATCTGCTGTCGGCACCAGAGATTCAGACTGTACGATCACGCAGAAAAACACTTTTTACTCCTTGTCCGGGTAAGCTGGACTTGATACATAATGACTTCACAGGCAAACAGGCATGAATATTGTAACCTGCGTTAGCTCTCCAAATCCAGGGAACGTATCATACTCTCCTGGCATGAATCTGATCCAGTGATGAAATGTTTGACTTTTGATGCACGGCCATGCGGGGAACAGCTATAGAGCATTGCCACTTCTCTGTGTTTTGTTTTGTTGTGTTGCCATAGTATCCAACTCCCCCTCACGGAACACTGGAAGCACTGAGGACTCATTACTATTCCTCTTCATCATCATCTCTGTCGTCCATTCATGTGAAGAGGGGGCCTTCAGGTCCCACTCACATTATCCTGAACGTGTGGTCGTCCCAAGCTGAGGAATGCTGCCAGTACCACAGCAGTGAAAATTTGCGTGTTCAGTAAAACTGCATTGGGATGTTTCTTTGAAATGACATTTGAATAATCCTGTTTGCTAGGCAGAAAAAAAATACAGAGTTTATTTAATACCAAGGCTAATAGGCAGGTGACCTTTCATAAAGACCCCTCCCGGTTCCTTTTTAAATTT
>OMKL01053012.1:8362-21727 GCA_900302295.1 Parasudis fraserbrunneri | reverse complement strand
TGCTGATTGGCTAGTAAGCGTCACATGACCTCCATTTTGCGGGGTAAATCACATGATCTATCCCGCTTGGGACCGCATTTTTCTGTATCGATTGCATTTCACAACTATGTGTCTTTTTTAATAATATGTAGTAGTCTAACTGTTGTACAAAAGCATTTACCCCTTCCTCTTGGGGTTAATTGCTTTAGTCTACACCCTCCCCAAACCGACAGAGAATAGCGCAATGACCAGGACTGTAACACACACGGGGCATTGGCATAATTACTAAATTGGGGAGAAAATGGGAGAACATAAATAAATAAATAAATAATTATTCTGATTTTGGGTTATTTTTGTTGTTGAATGTCAGGTAAAGCAGAACTCTGAAGTGTAAAGTTCCCTCCGCAGACGTTCATCTAGTTTTCCTCTTCTCTTAAATCAGTGTTAAATGTAAGGGAAAACGATCCTCTGCCCACACCATCTGCTATACTGATTGCTTCCCTCACTTTCTACTTCCACATTTGTGTCTTCAGTGGTGATGTTGTGCCTGTGCAAGTGAGGTATGGTTGACCTTGGTGCACTCAAGACTCAATGGCGCACAGTGTCAAGATGCATAATCCCCTAAGTTTCTTCAAACGTCAAGTAGTAATGTCTGAGATATCATGCATGATGAACAAATAGACAAGCAAACAGATATGATGATACTGTACTCTCCTGTAAGCATGGGGTAATATAATTGTCAATGTCCAAAGAGTGACTGCATCGTGCGTTGGGGAAGACATATTTACTGTCGCCTTGTTTAGCTATATTCCATGTATGGAAAATAACTGCATGCCATGAGACAAATTAGTTTTATGTCTTGGATGGCGTTCATGTCCAACAGCTCAATCATGCTTAGTCATTACTGGACATTGATGGTATGTTGTTGGAAACTGAGGAGCTGGACTTTAAGAATCCTTGCCTAATTCAAATAGGTGAAGGTGTGGATTACATAATGAGAATAACACAAGAGATAGTTTACATGTTGCTTCAAGAAGACGGCCCAGCTAATCCAGCTCTTGTGCAGATAAAGCAAGTCAAATAAATGTAGAATTACAAATGCAGAAATACAGGCAAGTTTTGATGGCTTTCTACGTACAAGAAGTCATCTTGTGGTATTTATAGAGAGAGGCTACATTATACAAGCCTGTGCCCTTTCATGAAAGGGTCACTGCTGCTGACCAATGAAAGCTAAAGCTGAAGGAGTAATTTGCGCGCTTCTCTGTGCCATTGTTACCTCGTAAAATGACAGTCGTCAGCTGTATGCTGCACTCCCCGTTTCCAGCACAGACATTACTGGCTGCTACTCTACAGTTACCCTGCCGTGGTGGGTCGTCATGGTTGAATACAGAGTGTAAAAAAAAAAACTTGAAAAATAAAAACCCACACACAAGAATGTGATGCAAATGAGCGAGCAGATGAATTGAGAGACTGTACAGTATGTTTCAAAGTGTATCTATGCACTTCCTGGCATCCAAGAGGAGAATCAAGTTTGCGTCCACCATTATTTCTTTGGGGTGGAGGAAGCGGAGCAGCAGCCCAGCATGCTATCCTTGATTCTATCTTTGACCCTTTGCCCCACAGCATTTGCACAATACCTCCAACATGTCTTTGTATATACTTCCACTTGTTTAATATTTGAAATTTTCTATATTTTTTTTATTTTATATTTCTTTTTATATTATTCTAGATGTGTTGTTTGTCCTCACAACTAACCTTAACCTAAAATGGAGATGGGGAACCCTGAAAACTGTAGCTAAAATATTAGATTACATAATATTAGCTAACGGACTAAAAGTTCATTTAGTTTTGGTTAGTATTAGCATTTTAGCTACTAATGTTAGTCTGTACTAACCTCAATCACATATGCATCAGAAGCTCCAGACAGTCCGTTATCTAGCAAGCATAACATTAACCTTATGTACCCTTCCTTCGTTGTCCTTATTTTCAGTCAGTCAGTGGCGTTTAATACTTCCAGTTTGAGAAATCATTGCTTTTTTGCCATTTTCTCAGCAACCAAGCAGCTGATCAGGAAAAGGATTTCACCATTGAAATCAGCATGAATTTAATTTAATGTATTGGAATTTCAGTCACTCCCTTCATAAAACGTGACGGGCAGACTTCCGGTTTGAGAAGTTGGTGAAAATACTTGATGTGCAAGCTTCCGGTTTGAGAAAGCGTTAAGATCGCTAAAATGCTTATAAACAGCTGCAATTTCGGGAAAATGTAAAAAGCAGCTTCGTCAGTCTCTACCTATGCCGATGGTCAATGCCCATGTGCAATTTCAGATCGATTGGTCAACACATTGAGGAGATAAATTCAGATTCAGACAGACAAGAGTTTTGTTCATTATATAGTAAGATCTAAAGTAAGTTCTAGAGGTCTGTAATTCTCTGAGGTTTTCTGCCCAAATGAGATGAAACTTTCATACACTGTGACCTATGGTCAATTCTGAAGTCCATCACTATATTTTTCAAAATATGTTAAATCAGGTAACATCTGTATCTCCACATGTCTTCATTCAAATGCTACCAACATTGACACAGAGTTCGCGCAGATGCTCAATATCACATGGCTCAATATCACAAATGGTTTTCAAATCTGTCAAACGATGAGTCCGCAATGACATTCAGTATCTTACTGTAATTACTACTGTATGCAAAACATTTTCTATTAAATGTTTGATCAAACTTTTGCAAAACTTGCAAAAAGTGCTTCCTCTGTAGATTTGTGTGACATTATACCATATAGGGTGGGGCAAACTTTTTTCTTTCTGGCAATGGGAGACACTGGAGAATGTTCACTTTTAGACCAAACTATCAGGGGCATACGTTAGCAATAACATATTTCAAAGCTGAGATGCTGTGGTTTATCCCATTGAAGGCAGCACTGTGAAGTTTTGGGAGGGAAATGTGAACCCTAGAAAAGTTGAAAAGGAAAAAAACAAAACAAGAAACAGTATGGTCTGTTCATAACTGAATAATTAAATTGTCCTCAAGGAAAACTGGGTCTCTGGAACACGTTTTGACACTAGAAAGTTACTTAGAAAGTTGCTGTTTCACTGTGTTGTTTACAATTACAATCTACAATATATCGGCTTATTTGCTGTTAAAAGGAGCATCTTCCAGGCTCACACTCGAATCACACTGCCTCAGTTAAACCTTTTTTCATGAAAAAAATATTGCTGCTTTAGCTATGTAAATCACAAAGTTGGGCTGAGTTGGGCTGAACAAGAGAGAACCCTCCCAACAGCAATGCATGAAACGCTGTGAAATTCTGGTTGGTCTTTTTGTTGCCATTTTCGCTTATCCACCATATTTGAACACAGTGCAGTTACCTCTCACGGCCACACGGTTCCAATCTTGCAACTTTAAATTTTTTGATTGATAATGCTACGAATTTTCAAATGATTGTTCTGTGACTAATTTGTCCTCCCCAGAATTACACAATGCAGCTTTCAAGTCACATTATTTCATTACATCGTGCTGCTGTTGGGCTCTTATTTACCTCCTAAGCTGTTATCTGAGGGAGGGATCCTCCCATTTTACCACCGCTAATTTGAGTACATGCCTCCTTATATGTTGGGACAGACAAAGGGAGAGCCATAGAGAGGAGTGATTTATTAATGATAATTAATAGTCTATGAGTGTAGGGAGGTGGATGGATGAGCTAGTACCTTAGTCACTGTGGGGGAGGGCTAGCTGTAGGAAGGGGATGCAGCTGGAATAATCACTCCCCAGAGTAGAGAAGCTATTACAGGCATGATCATTGCAAGCCCTAGCCCACGCCACCTACTCATTATATAAGCATGAAGGAAGCAGATCTGCATTGTGACTTAATGTGTGTGTGTGTTATTTGTCATGTATTGTGTGTGCATGTGTTTGTGTCCTTACTCTGTAAATTCTTTGGTGTTTCTGCTTGAGTTAGAGAGTGTGCTTGAGCATTTGTCTCAAAGAGGATGCAAATCTGTTCACATCCACTGCATGGTTGCCTTGGAAACCCAAAAGGAGGAGAGCAGCATGCCAACAGCTGCTGTGATACTTGGAAACAAAAATAGGTGATTAGATGAGAAAATAAATAAAACAGTGTGTCGGCCACGTCAAGTGATAATGGAAGTGATAGGAAGTTCCCCAGGCTAAGTAGCAGGCATTCCCCATTGAGAGGAATTCATTTAAAGGGGGACAAGATAAACTGGATACAGGCGTGTGTTAGGATTGATCAGTGTCAATTGTTTGTTTAATTAAGTTTGTTCAATTTCTTAATTTTCCAGATGCTCATTTTCCAGATGTGACAAAACCATGTCCTGTATTCACTGTGGTCTTTATTGGAAGTGTGCCCCACGTGGCTTTGTGCTTCATTGCAGTCCTTTGGGGGTTTCTCAGAGGAGTAGGCTATAACTATTTAACCACACCTAAGGCTGTTTGAGACACAAGTACACAACATGATGTTGTAACTCAACATGACCGCTTATATCATTAATGTTGATCTAGCCAGGAGCCAGTATGAAAAAGTATTAGTCTGCTGACTTGCCACGTCCTCTCTTAATTTCAGTTATTTCCTTCAAATAAGGTTGTATGGGTCTTGGACAAAAATACACCACCCCTGGTGGGTCCTGCAACAGAATAATTTGGGAACACCCGCTGTAAACTATAACATTTGAGAAAAAAGGCTACTGGATTAAAAATGCTTCCTCCATAAAATTTGTGATTACGAATGCTATGTAAAAAGCACCTCGTAGCTTGTTAGTTGACTGGTTATAACTGCAGTAGGGATGTGCATAATGGTTATTTTGAGATCCGACTATCTGCTGTCATTAACCAGTTGAAAACCGGTCAGCCGTATTTTTTTTTGTCGCAATTATAAGTCAATACTAAACAAAACTCGGCCAGCCAGGCCGTTCTCTGTCTCTGTTCACTTATCTGTCTCTATTCATCACGTAACATCATGGGATCAGGGATGTCTGCCCTCATATTCAGACTGATTAGGCCGACTCACTCATCATCACTAGCTTTCTTTATCTATGCGACTTGGAAAGGCAAAAAGAAGAAAAGTATTAGGCTAAACTAAATAAATAAACACATAAATAAATAAAACCATTTAACCGTTATGAATATCCGGTTGATTTTAAATGACTGAAATGATAACCTTGCACACCCCTAAACTTCTGTGTTTCCGGTTGCATATATTGAGCAGTGGCACCCTTTTCTACCATGACGCACGCAAAAAACGAAGGCATATGCGAGGCAGGGAATCTGCCATTGGACAGGGCAGAGAATCTTCTTAGAATGCTGTCATTGGACAAAATGCAGACAGCGTAGCAGGTGCAGTTGGTGTCAAAGGGGTAATGGCCGGGGAATGGTGATGGCTGATGCCCGGGGGCAGGGCCAGACACTTGATGCCCTCATTGTAGCGAGGCTACATCCATAGTATAGCGCAAGGCAAAAATCTGTCGTGGAGTCATAAAACAAATACAGTTTGAGGTGGAGATGGTCATTGAATTACTTTACTAGACATACAGTTGCATAGAGCTATTGTCACACTGTCTTGAGGACAAAGATAGTCTTTAGTCGAAAGTAATTACAGTTCGGTATCTTGTCAGACTCTGCCTAATTGATCTTGTTTGGAGGTATTTATTACTACCCTACTTGTTTATCCTACTTCTTGATAGTCACGTAAGGGTTCTGTCTAGTCAGTAGAGATTCCCAGCACACAGTGAGCTCTATTTTCATTCCAGCGCAAAGCCAGTCCAAGCGCCAACACAGGTGTATTGGCAATTTGGTAGGGCGTAAGGTGAATTCGTATCCATTTTGGCGCAAAATCACGCCTGCGTTTCAGCCCGCTCAGACCATATTTAAGCGCAGGCGCTGGTGATCTAAGCTATTTTCTTGACAGTAGTCTAGGCGAGGATGCACAGGAACATCTGTCCAAATTCCAACAAGCCATTATTATTTATATTAGACAGTGCATTTCATCCCACTTTGAAGTCAATCTGAAAGTGAATGGAACCTTCTTATCAGTTAATCACAACAAGCTATGTAAGCTTTTCACTTGTGGTGATTGAATTCATGTCTGGATCAGAATAAATCAATAGGCATTATTACGCATGGAAAACATGATGTTGACCCGCATTCCATAACAGTTAATCAACCTAAGATAATTGAATGCAACTGTGAGCACAAAGCACTATAAAAGAAAAGGACTGAGGAGAATAAATAGGCTGGTCCTCTCATTATAGAAATCAAATAAAAGTAGTATAGGGTCACGCTGTCTTCTCAATCGATGATATGCTTGCGCAGACAGTTATTAGTGTACACACCCAAGTCTTCCTCGGGGGGTCTGCTGGGCTGTGAGGAAGACCTCAAATGTCGGATGTGGACCATTATAGGCTACTGTGCTGGCTGGAAAAGATTTATAGGCAACATAAAATTAAGCATGCATTGTCTTTCGCATGTGGAGGAGTGACAGGAGACACGTTACATTTTGCGAGATAGGCCAGTCTGTAGAATAATTATCTGCGCACTGCCTCCTATAATTTTAACTCTTTGTTGGGTCAATGGAGATCATGGATTGCTCTTAAAGATGATAAATCAATGAATGAAAATGATGAATTCCAATAGGCTATGGACCACAAGTGTATATACAAAAATAAAATATCCATTCATTCATAATCGAATGGCGCAGGTAGAGCCTAATATATAATGATCTACATGGTATCGCCAATGGATCTCTTTGGCCTTGGTTGAAATTATTCTGATGTAGCCAGGTGCATATTGTTCTTAAAGGGAATGAGAGGAGCTGATTTGATTGGCCATATTGAAGCCAGCCCCAACTCCACCTACTAATAATGTATTCCTGCTACTCCAACCCTGCACCATGCTGGCATCTCTGATCACCGAATTACCAAAAAAAGGTTGGCCACACCCACGTGCGCCAGCGCTCTGAAGTTAGACCTGTGTTTGCGCTTGCACCTAGATTCAAGATAATAGAGCCCATTATGCTAGTCCAGCTGAAATTGGTATTTATATACCTTTTTACCAGTTTGAAACCATATAACAGCTTTTTTCCTGTGATGCCGTTCTCTCAAGTAAATAAGCCATTTTGCTGACATTGGCTTGTAATGAAGCATTGTCAGTGCTTCAGCGCTACACACAATACTACAATTGAAAGATGGCATAGTGGAAAGATGAAAAATGGCATGATCGTGGCAGGGTCGGGGAAGCAAGGCACTGGTGTCTCCTGGATGAAGGCTGCTTGTCTCTGGCTTCAGAGAGCAGCCAGGCCTAACTGGCAACTAACTAGCTAGCTAGCCGGCAGACATTACTTGCACATCACGTATGTTATCCGAACCGTTAAATCCCTCTGGTATTCTGTTTTCTGTTCCAAGCGATCCCCCTGCAAGCATGTAGCTACATGAAAATAGCACTATTATGGCTGACAGAGCTAATGCCAGATCCACACTATAGTACTAAGAAGCTAAGAAAGGTGGCACTTTTGTTAGATTAAAAAAATGAAAATGCAAAGTTCTTTCTTTTAAAGAGCAAATATCTTTTACATAGGAAGAAACTATACAGTGTTCATGGGGAGTAGTGGTATTAATACTGACACAAAATAAAGGTGTTTACATTTTTGGTTGGAGTTTAAAACACGAGTAACTACATGACACGGACACTTGAACTTTTATCCACTGGGCTCAGGGTGCTTTTCACACGAAAGCCATGTGTCTTAAATACCATGCCAGCTGTCATCCCTAAAGCAGCTCAGTGGCACCAAGAAAGACGAAGAACAGAAAGCGCTGCTCCAGAGCTGGTAGAGGGCCTTTGAAGACTACTGTCTTTGTTCCCAACTTTAACCCTGAACTTGTATAGAAATAAAAGTGTTTTAACTGGTGTAAGCAGAGTCTAATAGAAAATGACTTATTCATGTCCAAATTGGACGGACATTTGTTGACTAGTTGTTAAAACGAATGGTTTATCGGTTAATGAAAACGTGGAGCCTTGCTTATATTGGGGGATGGATGAGAGTTGGAGAGGATTGGCAATGTCATAGTTAAGCACATTAGCGAAGGCAGGACTGCATTAGAAATCAGCCATGTGGGGTGTAAGGTCATTGCCTGTATCAGAGAGAACTGGAGGCCTGTGTATGTCTGAGGATTAGGCTCGCTGTTCGCTTGCCACGGGGCATCTGGTATTCCCACAACACAGTGTTTCGCAGGACTAGCCGCGCTGCAACATGTCCGGGGAGACCAGGGAAGTTTTACTCCACTGTAAGTTAATATCGGCAAATTCTTGGATCAGTTTGTAGATTTTAATGTTGAAATAGAGGAGAGTGTTTATACCATTAGTTTAGCCCTTACAATATGCAATCACTGATACTCAATGGTTGTGGCTCAAAATAGTTAGAGAGAATGTGGTATACAGTAGAGGAAGATACATCAGTTAACATCAGGTTAATGATTGTCTATCAACAGACATCCAGTTGTTAACATGGGGTTTACTGCTGAATGAGTGTTGAGTGTCAAAATAGATTTTTATTATTTTTTATTTTTTATTTTAATATCTTTTAGGTTATTTAGTGATTTATAACAACGAGACAAAGCATACATAAACTCTTGTAAGCAGATTGGGTAAATGGCAACATTAAAGTTACTTGTTTTAGAACGTTTCTGCGTTGTCATTACATACAGTACATGTAACTTGATTGAATCATAATAGTCTATTGGATGATGTAACACCTGGCTGTGTAGTACATGCTGTATCTTAACTATGCTTGGACTAAAACACTTAACTCAGTGTACACTAACTGACCAAAGGCTCTTTTGGGTTTAGCATAAATATGGGTCCATTCAGTCACATCTATAACATTCAGTTCCTCTGATGAATAGAGAAAAGATAAAAGACTTTTTGTTTCCTAAGACAATAATGGTATTATATATGTGATAAGTTGTTTGGGTTGGGGGCTGAAACATTGCTGTTCCCAAAATGCCTTGCTGTGAACGCTAATGGTTTGTTGTTATTAAGACACATTTAAATGTAAATGCACCTTTTATCCGTGGAGACGAGGCGTCAGGCTGCCGTGGCAGATCACTTGTTATGGGGCTGGGTTCCCTTTTGTGATGGATAACAGGAGTAGCCGTTCTACGAACGAGTCTGCCCTTTGATAACAATGGCACTTGTAGTGACGAGCAACGTAAGAATCCAGTGGAGTTGTGTAACGCGGAGGCTTTGTGGTAGACGTAGTGGTGGTGCACCACAGATGTTGGGTCAGTATCAGTAGCAGATTTTAATGCAGAGAGGCTTATGCTGTAGTGACTCATCCGCTGGTTTCAGTGAAATGGCAGCATAAGGCTATATTGAAATGGTTACAGTATACAGTACCAACACTGTGAGTGGTAGGCTGTATTATGCATCCCTAGTATAGGCTAGATATTCTGTATGTTGCATCAATCCAAATAATAATTATTCTCATTTTGCATTAGTAATAGGCATAGGTTGTACTTTGTATTATTATTGGTGATTTTATGTTGATATTGTTTTTGTCTGATGCAGTTATTGGATGTTATCTATTATACATCCTTGCTGCATTTTCTTCCCTTTGCCATGATTTAGTGTAAGTGTTTGTTTTGGATTAGTGGTTTTCATGTTTTTTTTATATGGTGTTAAGCCATAGACAGTGTTCTTACACTACAATGCAGTGGTCAGGAATAAAATCCATTTTATACTATCCATATAAACCTATCATACTCTAGGTCGACATACTTGTATGTGACTGAAGCTGTGTGCGTCCAAGTTTAATGTGCTTGGAATACAATAACAGCAGTGTGAGAGCATGGCTTAACAAATAATATGTTGGCTTGTGTTATGATGACCAGTAATAAAGCAATAAGTGAGTGAACTATATTTCATTAGGACTAAAAAGAAAAAGGAGGGTAAACTCTAATTATACTCTAATTCATTTAAGAACAAAAGGTGAGTAAACTCTAGAATAGATTAGGGATTAGGGAAGACAGTAAATTTAAATCTCAAGCTTTGGGAACGTTTATAGTGTTGTTCGTAGTCCAGAAGTGCACGGCTGTGCATGTCCAAGTCCAGGACATGTGAACTCAGCAATGATTATCTTGATTATAAAATTATTTTTTTTTTTTTATCTTTGATTTGTCCTATTTAACCCATTGCACATTTATGATCATCTTGTTTTAGTCTGACAACTGACTTCACAGATGAACTGAGCAGAGCACATCAACCTATAAACCCTCCAGTCATCATGGATATTTAGAGTACCAGCTGAACAGAGGCAACTCATTATAATATTCAGTTCAGCAGTTTTGTCTCATTTTTGCCAAAAATGTTTTTTTAAATAATTATATCACCATTATATTGGCCATCGCTGCCCTGCTCTCTAAATATCTGTATCGGCACTGGCCATTGAAAAACGCATATCGGTCAACCACGACCACAAAGTTTGATCCAAATCGGATAAGAGATGTTCAAGTTATTGCTGTGATGAACATGCACATGCAGCATGAGGCAGATCTACCAGACCCTTTTTGCACTGTGCATGCAGGTGTAACAATGCAGGTAAAATAGCCTACATTTTGTTTTCAGTTTTACCTGAAGCCTAAAGCCAGGAAACAGATTCTAGTAAAGTAACAACAGAAGCATCACTTCAGTGAACCTCATTAGCAGCAGGAAAACAAAGGACTACTAATGCTTGTTTGCTGATGACAGCAACTTTCATGCTTCCTTCCAGCCAGCTAATTTATCACTTGTTATCAGTAACAATGCAATGGGATTTATGTACATTATCTCACACATATTGCAAAACAATCTGGGTTGTTGAGTTACTTTCTTAGGGGGCAAATTACCAAATTGTCAGCTCATCTGAAACACCCACAACAGTTGACCAGATTGATCACATTGCTAGCCCAAAACTACCTGTCGGCCTACACTTGTCAAAAGAGAGCACAAAAAGCACAACGCTACAATGCCAAAGAAAAGCTGAGTGGTTGACAGCACTCGACGTAGAGACTACAGCAGCTCATGGTCAAACACAAAACTGCATTCTCACAATGTTGGGTTGTTAGCCTGTTCATTTCCTCTCCCTGTTTTTAGCAAAGTTTTGCAATGCAAAATGCATTAAACTCCTCTTGTAACTTTCTCTTTGACCTATTTCCTCTGTTTCAAGTTTGATGTGAGGCAAACTTGTTTCTGCATTTGGTGAAGCACAGAGATGATGGTCTGAAGTACTCAAACATTAACAAGTAAAACTAGTTTAGCCTGAAATAGCCTCAAGCGCTTAACCACAATAAATGTATTATGCGCAACTTAGGAACTCACAGTTTTCAGAGATTGTAAAGCAATTGCATAGATTTCTATTGTGCTTGTTTAAACCAACTCTTTGATTGAAACGAGGAGACGGCATATAAAAATGGCAATTTAAATCGAGGATGAAACTCTAACAACCAATCACTATGTTAATGTTATGCATATATGTATGCCTGTATTAAATCTCTGCAACTGCTTTATGATCTTGGAGAACCATAGGGTTCTACCGTAGGTTGCAAAGTAAAATTATGGTGGCTAATCTTAATTTTCGCCACAGGCTATGGACACAGAGAAAATACTAACGGAACCGGGGGGGGGAGTTCTATTGTCTCCAATTTAATAACGCACAGTTTCACACAGCTAGTATGTGTTTTGTAGACATGTCACATAAATGAATAGCTTTTATCTGACAGAAATGGGCTCACATTGCTTTGCATTTTTGAGTTGGTCTAAATTATTATTATGATTACTCCTAAAAGGTCTCTCTGTCCCTTTGTTTTTTTTGTTGTTTTTTTTTTAAAGCTTTTTACAGGGGAGGTTTCAGGAGAGAACATCAATAAGGTCACAAACTGTAGTAGCCATGGTTAGGTTTCCAAGAAGTTAAGAATCTACTGAGGCCAGTCTGGTGCACCTGTGGTAGAACAGCTTGCATTATCAGGGCTGGAAGAGTTAAAATCTGGTCATCGATTTAACCCTGCCATCATGTTTTGGCCCATATTCCAGCCTTCTCACCTTATGCTCACAAAATAATCCACATGATGTTGTGGGCCTGGATATGAGATTAAGGTTTACAGAGTAGGTCACAGAGCACTTTGAAACATTAAAATGATGAATGAGTGATTAATTAGAACAAAATAGTTTTAAAAATAGATTTTTCAAGGAATGGTGGAAATTACTTTTGGGTCAGTAGATTTAGTTTGGTGATTTTTGCAACTTTAGAGTAACTGTAGGGCCTACACATTCATTTACCATGTACAAAAACCATGAAACACTCATAACATTAATTGGAATGTCCATAATGTTACCACTGACAATGCAGTCATAGCAACGTTGTCAGCAAAGCAGCCATGAACTGAGAGTAGCAGTCTTTGAGACATCTAACACCAGATGTTTACTGCACACCTCAAGTTGCCATTCATTTGGCATCTCAGTGATGCCTGATTTTGAATGCATTTGAATATTTTTGTTGGAATGGAAAGGAAATGAATCTCAATTTTCACTCAGTTGCACCAGTTGTTATTCATTTAGGCAAATTAACTTTTGAGACCTACAAGGGGTGAGACCAAATACAGAGAGATAGAAGTGTCTCTTCCTCTACCCACATGACGTAACAGATTTCCTTCATTCCAAATGTGTTCAATTCCTGGAAATAATTCCTGACTTAATTAAGATTGTTCATACATGAAATAGGAATAAATAAAGGACATTTTCAAGCATTCATCCCACTATGGTCCTGGTAATTAGTGAATATAGACTATATGTCACATTTTGTCTAACTGCATCAATATAATTTATGTTTGTATATGGATGATAGAGAATCCTCTGTGGTGAGCTGTGGAGATCAATATTTGCACTGCCTGTGTTGTCCAATTATAAATTAATGAATATATACATATTTTTTCATACAGTTTTATCATATTTAACACAGATACAAAGATGTTTTTGTCAGTGATATAAAATTAAAATAGAAGCCTCCTTAACTATACAGAATGGCAGTACATTGTTTATAATCACCATTATTGCAGAATTTCAGGATGGCTAATGTATAGTTATGCATCATATTATGAGGTCCCTTGCAATAGCATTAATCTCTAATCAAACAGTTATTAGTAGCTAGTTCAATCAGAAGAGACAGTTTTGGATGAAAAACAAATTTTTTTAGACAACATATTCTGAAATAATGTGAAATAGTCTTTGGTGTCAACCCCATCGTAGAAGAACACATTTATAGGAAACAAAACCCTAGAACTTAAATAGATGCGGAAGACTTGAGAGAATATTTCACTTAAGTGGAACCCCCCCCCCC
>OMKL01053008.1:0-10615 GCA_900302295.1 Parasudis fraserbrunneri | reverse complement strand
AAATGACAACACTTCAAAGGTCTATTCACATTCATTAACATTGTTGGTGGAGGTTTTTCACAATTTCTTTAATAAACTCCTATGTAGCACCTTCTAAACAGTTTCCTGTTTCACAAGTTAGTTCCATAAAAGGAATACAAAAACCATTGACTTCCGCCAGTATCACTAACAAATTCTAATCATTTCTCATTTCTCACTTCGTATCAGTATCACTAGAACCAAAACACTGGAGCCAGTGCCTTTTGGATGGACTGATCAGATAGGCTTTTTAAAATGGGCGGAGTATCCCCCTTAACAGGGCAAGAAAATGCCTCAGAGCTTTGATCTCCTTTGAGCCGTGTGTGATGCAGCCGCTCTATCCTTGTAAATACTTCAGAGAGGGAGCTAGTGCTACATCTCATTAATAAACACCAGACTGACACTAATGTGTGACCCCTTATCAAGTATTATAGCCTTAAACCTTTAGTACTCCAAAACCCTTCATCGCTTTTGATTGAATGCTAGAAATAAGGTTGGTCCATCTTTATATATGAGAGGCCTGAAGTGAGTCATGTTTGAAATAGAATTTCACTTTTATTAATTTTATTCTGTTGTACTGTGTGACTAAATATGACAGTATTTTTATAGGTTCCTGACATTGTTTTTGTATCATGTAGATGTAAAAGAAGAAAAAAAGAAAAAAAAAGGAATGACCATTTATTGTATGTTTAATATTAGTATTTTGTTGTTGGAATATGGAATTATGTAACACCAGTGAGTTGTCTGACCCAGCCTTCCTGGCATTTTAGGGTATTTCACATTCTAGTCAACCTGCGACCGCCTCGATGATGACCGCAGTGCTCCGCGTAGGCGGGAGTGTGCGTGTGTGGAGCATGTGTGCATGCGCGCGCGCGTTGTATGTGAGTGCATGTTTGAACGTGTGGGGTATTGCCAACCATCTTTCTTTGCTGTCCGACGCTAAAACGCAGCCACACTAACAAAGGTGGCCTTGCTTCCGTTTTAAAAGACCAATACCACTGGTTTTAAGAATTCATATTAGTTGTTCATATAGTCCAGGACAGTCCAGTCATTGATTTGTCATCAAGATGTAAAACTGAGAGCTGCTCTGTAAAGCTGTCCGAGACCATTGTCATGCAAGGGTACTTTTAGTCAAGTACTTTGGTAACGTTAAGATTTTGAGGTAATTTGGCTTGACTTAAATATTTCCATTTTAGGGAACTTAATAATTTTACACAATGACATCTCAAAGCAAATATCCTACTTTCTACTCCACTACATTTATACATTTACACATAAACATTTATCTATAACACTTGCAAGTACTAGCTATTTTTTTATAAAAAGGTTTTGCATTGAAGAAATGCAATAGATTACAGTAGCCTACTAAAAATCTAGGCTACTTTCTGACTTTGACCAGTTGAAGTGAAGAAGAAGCCATCAGGACAACCATAACTGGACTCTCAGCACGGTTAGCTCAACCTATAGAGGCTCATGCATCAAAGATGGAATGTCAAAATATGAGGACATGATGTTGAACAAGTACAGTTACTTATGATAACTGAGTACATTTAATGTCAAGTACTTATACTTGAGAACTTTTCGATGCAGGACTTTTATCAGAGTGCTATTCTGTGTGGTTAGTTCCACTTTAAGTTATGTAAAGGAATCGGGTAAGTCTTTCACCACTGATCATGTCATGAATATGAATTCAGAAATTGAGTGGTATTCCCCCTTTTAAGCTACTTTCACAACCATATTCCTCAGCCAAAGCACAAACGTTTAAATGGATCTGTTCTACCTTAGTTTTTTAAGTTATTTCTCAAGCCCTTGTTTATTTAAAATGCTTCACCTAATGGGATTTCTAAAATGTTACACTCTCGCCAGTGACCACGTCGTCTGTGACCATGGACTGTGACTGCGGTCTCACGGTGAACACTTCTCACAGTGAATCTCTCAGTGGAAACTGTTTACACATTTGCACTCTTAGACAGCTCTCTCAGATCAGTGAGCGTAAATGTTTGAGCACTACAATAATGGTATCCTCTTTGTGAGTCAAGGTCTTCTGTTTTATGGCTATTATGACTTAATCTTCCAGTGTGGGAGAGTGAAAGACAAGAGAGCGCATTTGGAAAATAAAATGTAAAAAAAAAAAAAAAAAAAAAAAATCATAATAATGTTGCATAGTTTTGTATGTGAATATACCCCTTTTGTAAGAAAATATTATTTTTTAGAATTCAATAAATATGCACTTGTTGCTATTCTATCCATGCTTTTCACATTCATTTCTCAGTTCTGGTTCACTGATTTACCTTACACCTATCAGCCTCCAGGCATTCAAATGTTTGATAAACTAATATAATGTATAAATGGTGTTGATGCTGAATTAAATCATGTTAACATAGTTTTAAGTGACAACAATATGTTTAATCAGTACTGAATACTACTCAAACATTTTAACATAACTTTTACTAAAGTACTATACTTTAAGTACAATGTTGAGGTACTTTAGCTGAGTATTTTTATTTTAGGGAACTTTGTATCTTTTACTCCAAAGGAAATATTTTACTTTTTATTCCACTGTACATTTTTGAAGAAAATGCTAATTTGAAGAAAAAAAGTTTTGCATAGGCGACAAAACAATGTTTTAAATAGATGAAGATGATGCACGTTCAAGTTTCAAGCACGCCAACTTTAAGAGGAAGGTAATCAGACCTAGTATTACTGGACAAACAACCACTTCAACAAAACCTTTAGAGGTCAGTGCAACGAGGCCTGAATGCTCCTGAGCATTGCAAGATAAGAGCAGCATTTACTTTTGACACTTAGTACTGTCAATATCAAATACTTTTCTACTTTTACTTGAGTAGAATTTTTGAATGGAGGTCTTTTGCTTTTAAAAGAGTGCTATTCAGGGTATTTCTAAAGGATTTGGGTTCTTCTGTCACTACTGCTCATATCCCTAGGGCTGGCTTTCCCAGGAGATCATCTGAGTCAGTGGAACTGAGATGATTCTGGGAAACGCTGGCCATTTGTTGCTTCATTAATGTGAAAATGAATCAAATGTCTCTTAATACAGGCATGTGATTACACCAAACAGAGATCAAACATTTCAATAAAATGAGGCTCCAATAGTTCTATGTGTGAAAATGTTGACAGGTGCTGAAATGAAGGGATAAAACTTATTTCATGAGTAAATCATGGAAATGTTAGTTAAGACGGCATACACAATGGATGGTGGCCTGGAGTCAAAACTCGGTCCCAGCGTTCTCAGCGGTCCCAGCGTTCTCAGCGGACTCTGCCTCAAGACTACCTGCAGTCTAATGAACGCCATGTCCTATCTGGTAGGCTTGGCCTACACATTGTCATGGGGTGTCTTAGCATTTTAGCTTTATGAGAAAGCATTGCCTGTAATTCAGCATTTAAGAAATCATATACAGTAATGGCTATACAGATTTCCTGCTGGGTAGTACTTGCTTTTGGAACATATTTTTGAATTAACTTGAAGATTCCACTGTAACTCTCAGAACACAGGTCCATTTAGCTTCAGTGTTCACAAACAATAGAAATGTAACATATAATTTAGCTACAGCTTCAACATACATACAACTCATGTTTGGCTGTCTCATATCCAGTCCTTGACAGCCAGTATTATCTCCCTACAGATTTTTTTTCTCCTTTGTTTTTTTACATTTCCAGCCAACCAAATCAGGGAGACGTTTTTGTAAATCACATGCAACACAGTGCCATCTGGACAAGGACCTCATGCAGAGGCAAACCACTTTGTTAGGTAAATATTCAGTTTGCATTAGCAAGTAAACATGCTGTTTGTCTGTACACATTGTGTCTGCCCAAGTCAAAAACTAGGCATGTGCTGTCGGTGACTGACAGCGTGTATATCCCCAAATGGCCCGAATCCTCAATCCACCTTCTGACCATGCCCCTAATCCGAACTGTGGAAGAGCAGTGAATGTTTTTAGTTTTATGAGAATGGCGCCACCATGGGGCAAGATGACTCAGAAATTCAGAGGCCTCCTTGCTATTGTAAGGCAAAAATATTTGTCAAGTTTGGTGGAAATTGGACAGTGCATTCACAAGTAACGAATTATTTCCTGTTTACCATGCAGACGCATCTCTGGATACCAGTTTCATGACTGTATGATGTCTTCTTTTTGTTGTTTGTGGCTTATATATTATATTGCTGTGATTGTTCTGTATTGTGTTATGTCTGTCTATGCTACCAGTGATTATTTTTATGCAATCTGTACTGAAACTGAATTCCTCGAGCCTTGACTGTGTGGCTAATAATATATCTACCTATCTATCTAATGGATCAGGAGATAAACTAATTAGAAAATTAAAAGTTCGGCCTGGGGTCATGAATGTGCACAGCAAATTAGAATTTTTTTTCAATGAAAGCTATTCGAGATACACAAATTCGAAAATGTAAGGTTTGGACTGAAAGTGGTGCTAGAGGAAAGGTCATGGGGTCACCAAAATCAATAAGCTTCTTCCTCTAGGGGTCATGAATGTGCAAAGCAAAGGAGATTTGCATTCTACTGAGTGCACTCCTCTAGAGTTACATTAATGAACAATAATGAACCATAAATTAAAAAGATATTTGCCTGGCTTGTGAATATCTGGCACTTCCTGTATGTATGGACCTATATAGGGAGCTCCCTGTGTGTAACCCAAAGACGTAACCACACGCCACACAGCTTGGATGACAGCACACAATTCTCATCATATTGAGCAAACAGGTTAGAGAGGCTGTAGGCTACTGTGTTCATCTAGGAACTGTTTAATCCTGCCATATGCCTCAGGCATGCATCAACCCTCTTCTCCACAAATCCAAGGAACTGTTCTTGAATTTCCAAATTGTGTATGTCATTTGCTGTATTCGCACTTCATCAACCAAAAAGCCATTAGCCTCTAATTTCCTAATGATCTCGCACTGCACCATGTTATTATACCTATAGCTATACCATACCTATTTTAACTATTTTTCACATACAAACTCGAAAACAGTTGCAATGCACTGTGATGAGAGAAAGACCTCAGATGAGGAGATCTGCGCAGCACGAAAATAGATTTAATAAACAAAATAAAGTGGAAAAATGATTAAACGTCATTTGCAGCATAGAAATACATTTTATTTTGGGCCCTTGCCTCCGTAGCGCTGCTTATATTCTTGACATTGTGGACACTGTCCTGGCCGACTGCTTCCAACAAATACGCCGCCGATTCAACATGTGGAAACCCCGACCAACTACCACCGACTACTGCCATTGGTGTGAAACACATCGCTTAAACTATGGAAGACAGTGGCTTGGTGTGTCAGGGCCTCAAGTCACTCCTACTGTATGTAAGTTAGTCTCAAGTTACTAAATGGGACTCAAGTCCAAGTCATAATGACTTGAGTCCACAACTGGAATCAATGGGCTAATAGTTTCCTGATACTCTAATTTGGGAGTTGCGATGTGTGACTGACATCACAAAAAAGGCTTTATACTGTATTTGTACATGAAGCATTGTGAAATATGTCATTGATTCTCACCGTTGTAGCAAATGAAGTGATGCCGTGTGCCACATTCATAATCAATCCAAAACCCACCAATGATTGTCAGTGTGATTCACCTCGTTTTGGAGATATCTGCCGTAGAGATGTCTGGCACTCGGTTTGTGGTGCTCAAAATACCAAAAATATACATTTGAAAAAAAATCGCAAGCAATATCTCTTTCCAGAAATCTTGACCCGGTTACGCAAGATAATCCACAGACCTTGCTGTGTGCAATTTCATGTCAGAACAATTTTCTACTGAACTACACCCCCCATAATAATGGGGGATAGCACTCCAGGTAAGGGGGAAAATGTTTTTTTTTTTTTTTTTTTTTTTTTGGTGAACTGCCCCTTTAAGTTGAAGACATTTACCACTTGTGTGAAGTATGCACCCATACTGGCACTGGATATCGGACCCATACCAGGCTGAAACAGGCTACCGCTATCAGAGAATTCCCCAGTAGCCTACTAGAATCTGACACAGAGAGTCATGTGTGGCATGGCAGAAATCAAAGCAAGGTGGCACGATTTCCCGCCTTTCTTTCACACATAGGATGCTAGATCTCTCCAATGGAGAAACATTTACTTTATCTCCATCATTTTTGTCCTGTGACCTCAAACTCAGTCTAAGTCTGAACTGTTCCGTAAAAGTAACGGATCAAATCTTTACTCAGTATCGACTGATACTTTAAAGTGTAGGACTCGGGATCGGTATCGTCAAAGAAAAAGTAGCATTGGTGCATCCCTAAGTTGCACTTCATCTAATACCTGCACTTGAAGAGCCATCTTCTTTTGATTTATGTTGAGGACTGTACTGTGAATTTTGCTGACTTGGAACAGACAGCTGTTATAGCTTTGGCAATGGACCACCCACAAGGGAGATATTGCTGCTAGTGTAGACGTTTCGTAATGAACAGTGCACTATATTTGAACCCAGAAAGACACTTGATAGACTAATGTGTACTTGAAAGCCTCAGAGATTAAGCATTTTTGAATGACACTGCTGGGGATCATGAAGTTGTTGTGTTATTCACTGATGTTCCCTGAAGTTTTCTCTCTCTCTCTCTCTCTCTCTCTTTCTCTCTCTCTCTCTCTCTTTCTCTCTCTCTTTGCATATTTCATCCTCATACATCAGTGTAATGGTGGAAATGTTACTCTCCTTTGGGAATAGGAGGAATCGCTGTGAAATCAATTAGGCAATATCAATATCCCCCTTTCAAGTTCTCCTCAAAGCTATTTCCCACTCAAAGGGGAGCACACACCCCCACACCAGTTCACAGACCATTAAAGCTTGAATGGATCGTGGCTGAATAGAGAAACGGGTCTTTTGGGAATAGAATTAATTCAATGTAAGGTGGCTGAGTGTGTGTATACTGTAGCACAGCAGAAAATATGAATTTAACTAGAATGTCGCTCAGGGAGATGTAGGCCTGACACCAGCGCTATAGCTCATGTCAACCTGCAAAGCTGCTTTCCAGTCAGGGATATTTAAGAGAATGCCAAGAGGACTGAGGAGACTCATTATTATATGGTGTAGTCTGAGTAGAACATGTGTCAACCTCAATTGTGTCCCCACCTAGCATCAGTCGGAAATGTTGTCGGTTGCCATCTTGCTCCTTGGTATTACACCAGTGGCTAAAAATGTTACCTTGATCTGCATCGTCAATCTTTGACCTATTCAAAAAAGATTTGATAGTGAAAGTCCTTGGCTGACTATGATCCTATCCACCAGGTTTGAGCCAAATCAGATAAGAGCTGCACGGGTTATCACGGTTTTGGACAGACAGACAGACACACATCCACAGAAAGGTTTGAGTACAGTGATTGCAACTGAATAAATGATTATAAAACCTCCTTAAGCTACATGCACAGATGTAATTATTGCCTCCCCTCTTAACACAAGTTGTGATATGTAGCCTAAAGCATGTCCATGCTGCATGGTTTATGTCTCTACTGTGACTCAAAATGTGCACAGGGTATGTTGAGAAGTGATTTCAACCTCTGCTTGGGTGGGCTGACAAGATTTCAGAGAACCCTCCTTTCCTGTCCCCAAAAAGTAGCTGGAACTCATATCCATGAGAGTGGGATTTTCAACATAATTCCGACTTTGGAAATGGTGGACTCAATACTGAAAGGGCTTCAGTACAGACGTAGGTTGATTCTTACGTAATAAGCCTGAATGCACTGCCTGCACATTACCCCTGTGGGATAAGCTTACATTTCATATTCAGTAAAAAGAAACAACCTGTGGATGTATGATATCAACGGAGTTACTTAAAACCACATGCAACCTATTCAGTTGCAAGACAGAATCCGTCGTCAATCCGTGATCGTGTCTGTTCCCTCCTGCTTGAATATAGAATACTTATACATTCTGCCCAGCCACGTCTCTGACAGATAATTACATATCAACAGATTCAGTGTTGGTGTCGGAGAGTAGATTGTTATTCTGCATGATGCTGGATCCGTCTCAGCTGAAAGAGCAGCCTGTGGGCCCGAGCAGAAAGCAGGTGTATCTGTACTGGCCTGATGAGAGCCAGACAAAGACTCTGGATTCACACAAACCAATCCAGATGGCTACTAGCTACTGCTGCCAGCAACTGATAAAATGTTAAAGAGAAAGTGTCCTCCATGCCCATACAGTGGGCTTGAAAAGACCATGGTGGATATACAAATAGGCCTCTGGTGCATTTTTTTGTTTATCATTCTATCCCCCACCAATTTCACTGCCCTGTGAATGAGTCCAGTGAAATAAAAGGCAAAAATAAAAGCAATAGCACTGTGATTATTTATTATTACAAAAAGAAATGTGGCTTTTGGCGAACGCAGAACAGATTCAATAAAAGGTCCCAGTATAGACAGGGGAAGAGCTGCTTAAGCAACTGTACAACAGCTACAACATTATAATTGCAAGTCATAATTATAATGTCTAAGTTATAATTACAAGTTATAATTATAAGTACGTCACCATATATCATGCGAGTAGAGAGGACACTTTGCGGGAACATGCAAAACACCACATCACTTCACCACAACGTCTCAACATTTGCGATAGGTAGGAAAAGGCCACAGCTTTATCACGAGAACATCACGGGTCAAAGTGTCGAACGCTCACTTTCGCCTCCCAGGTGGAAGGAGCGGGGTCTCCGCTGGACTGAGCTGTTCAACGACATCTCCATGAAGCATGGGACATCTTTTGTTCAGTGACTGGCTGATTTTAGTCTCTCAGCTACCGACTATACTGTAAACAAGCTACACTATAAGGCGCACAGTTGAAAGATTGCCCAAAGAAAGAGCCACAACATTAGTGCGTAAAGGGATAGATGTGAAAATGCATTATCGTCATCTTCATCATCATCATCATCATCATCATCATTGTTTTGTGCAGATCTGGCATACCAACTGCCATGATACCAACTGCGGGCAGTATTACGCTGTTAAGGT
Organism: Parasudis fraserbrunneri; assembly: GCA_900302295.1. Taxonomy (NCBI): domain Eukaryota; kingdom Metazoa; phylum Chordata; class Actinopteri; order Aulopiformes; family Chlorophthalmidae; genus Parasudis; species Parasudis fraserbrunneri. The sequence goes on along the minus strand of OMKL01053008.1, from coordinate 1,614 downwards.
TCCTATCTCACATGGGTACGACATGGAACTACATTTAAGACAGAACTATGAACCCTTTTTCTCTCATTTTCCTAAAACATCAATCTAGATTTTTCTATTTAGGCACAAGGTACAGCACAGTAAACAGTTCTTTTTTCAATACCTCATTTGGTTGTTGACATCTAAGACGTGTGGACACCAAAGGTCCAAAGCCATTGGAAATGACCAGTAGCAGACCATTATTGTTTTGATTGCAGAACACAGAACAGTTGGAGGTGACTCATCGCTGGCATTGAACAGCACGTGTCCATCTAAACCTTTCCAAAACATGACATTAAACATTAAAGGGTGAATGTTTCCAAAGGCAACACCTCTTTTTTCATGATTTTTCAACCTTTTTTCAACCTTCTTAGTAGTTTATAGGAAATAACTGCCACAGAATCTAAGAGACCAATCTCTTTAAAAAAAGGCATAAGGCATTAAGTTCTTTTTCATCTGAATCGCATAGCGAAGATAACCCAAAGTAACATCAAACCATGTCCTTTGGACCTGTAGTGTCTACCCACAAATGGAGACAAATTACACTTAAACTAACACCTTGAAATTTGGTTCAACGACTTTCTCTGCAACCCCATCCCCACCCCAACATTGATTGTCTATGTGTCATTAAAAAATACAGAAGTAAACACAGTTTGTCCAATAGAGGCCTTTCACAGAATGTTTGGAATGACCATTTTTCCTCCATGTTGAAAGAGACAAGGGTTGCTATGCGCAAAACAACAGTTGCTATGTGTTGATATATGTGAAACATATCAACAATAATTTTATAAACTAGACGTGCTGTCTGTGACTGACAGTGGGTATATCCCCGAACGGCCTGAATTCTCAATCCACCTTTTGACCATGCCCTAATCCGAGCCGTTGAGGAGTAGTTTATGTTTTTAGTTTTATGAGAATAACGCCACCATGGGTCAAGATGACTCAGAAACTTCACAGGCCTCCTTGCTATTTTAAGGCAAAGATATTTGCCAAGTTTGGTGGAAATTGGACCGTGCATTTACGAGTAATGAATCATTTCCTGTCAATCAAGCCAAATTTGATTGGATCTAGCGGTCATATGGTTTAGCTAATCAATTATCTAAATGACACATTTGAAGATGTTAGTCCCCAGATTCCACACAGCAAGTTTGGTGAGAACCATGTGAACAAGCTAGGGGGAATAGGGAAAAAAGTGTTTTTCCAATAATTCAAGAGGGCGGAAATCATTATGGCAAAGTTGTTGTGCATGAGTAGACACATCTCTGGATACCAGTTTCATGACTGTATGACTAACGGATCAGGAGATAAACTAATTTGAAAATGTTAAGTTTGGCCTGATGGTGGCGCTAGAGGAAAGATCACGGGGTCACCAAAATCAATAGACTTCTTCCTCTAGGAGTCATGAATGTGCACAGCAAATTAGAGAAGAGTTTAAGAAAGGGTATTCGAAATACACTAACTCTAAAATTGAAGGTTTGGCCTGATGGTGACACTAGAGGAAAGGTCATATGGTAACCAAAATCAATAGGCTTCTTCCTCTAGGGGTCATGAATGTGTACAGTAAATTAGAAAAGATGTGAACAAAAGGTATTCCAG
>OMKL01053005.1:0-15639 GCA_900302295.1 Parasudis fraserbrunneri | reverse complement strand
AGAGACAGACAGAGAGAGAGAGAAACAGAGAGAGAGAGGGAGACAGACAGAGAGAGGGAAAGACAGAGAGACAGAGAGAGAGAAACAGAGAGAAGAAAAGACAGAGAGAGAGAGAGAGAGAGAGAGAGAGAGAGAGAGAGAGATGAGAGTTGTATATCTCACTTCCTGGCACCTCGGGTCCTGTGCTGTCATTCTTTCCCCTGTCCGGGGCTGGCCTGGGCTGCAGGGAGCTGAAAGGAACTAGTCAACTGCTCCTGATCGAGTTGACTGTAAGGCAAGAGGGCTTAAAGGGCCAATCAGTGATTCAAACATAAAGACATGAGTAGCCCAACCACCAAAACTAAGAAATAAGAATGGAGACATGCTTTCATTCTCTAGTTGAGCTGAGCTCTTGATACAAGGACTAACATTAGATAGGTAACAGGTAAATTTGACTTTTCAGTTGTATTTGCTGTATTTTGTGTTTGTAAAAGGTTTGTTTACGCTGGTAATGTTTGTACACACTAGAGTAAAACAGATCTATATTCTGATTTACTATGGGTTAAGATAGTTCCAAATTGCATATTTTCCATTTACAGATCAAACTTTTAAAGAGTACATGTGAATACTTCCATATGGTTAAATAACATTGATAAGGTTAAGACATTTGTTTCCATAATTACCTGAATTTAAAAACAATCAAACTATCATTCATAACTCATCATAGGCTACACCTCCCGGGTGACTGTCTACGGTCAGTTCATACACACACAGTCAGTTTGTGAGCCATAGCAGATTTCCACCTGTCTTCACAGTATCTGCATGGAATACAATTCTTTGGCCAGTGTTATTCCCCCTACAGTAACATTGTTCCAGAACACTGGACACAGGCAGCATGCACGTGCAACCTCTCTTATTGTTGGCTCAATTGACTTCTTTAGTTTCACACAATAAAAATAAATGCAATGTGGATTCATTGATTGCATATACAATAACCTAAATTCAAGACTCCTCCTCCATCTGTCAGTGATTGTAGATAAATGATTGCTGACAGAGTAGATTCACAGATTTCTGAGTTGGATGTCAGAGTATTTTCTTTATTTATTTTACACATCTCACTACCACCCTATTTGTTTAATCTATTTATTTTCTACTGCTCTCAGAATCGTATATATCTCCTTCGTAGACACTGACTGTATATTGTCAGTAGAAAATGTATTGGATTGATTGCCGTATGTTCATTCTATCTGCAGTGTATGGTTCTGGTAAGGATTAAAAGTTGGTGCTGACGCCAGGGAAAATTGCCCAGTTGAATTCCTGCTGAGTGATAATGGGATCATATCATGTCATATATTAGTACTAGAAGAATGCATTCAGTAGAGTGCAGAACTCTGCCAAGACCTAATAATCTCCCCACTTTGCACTACTTTCACATGCAAAAATTTTTGAGTTGCCAATATTGCCAGTCAACAGACCCAGGCTATAAATCCATATGGTGGTACTAGATGAAAATAATCTGGTTCATCCCTCTAGTAGTCATGAATATTCACAGCAAATTCTGTGGTTGTATGACTAATGGGTCAGAATATACACTCATTTTGAAAATGGAAGGTTTTGCCTGATGGGGGCACTAGAGGACATTTCTTCCTCTTGGGGTCATGAATGTGCACAGCAAATTTTATGGCAATCTGGCCATTACTTCTCGAGATATCTTGTTCTCAGTTTGGCCTTACGGTGGCGCTAGAGGAAAGGCCATAGGGTCACCAAAATCAAGAGATTTCTTCCGCTTGGAGTCATGAATTGGCACAGCAAATATTATGGCCATTTCCCCATTACTTTTCGGCATATGTTATTCTCAGGTAGCCTTATGGTGGCATTAAAGGAAAGGTCATGGGGTAACCAAAATCAATAATTTGTTCCTCTAGGGGTTATGTTCGCAGCAACATTTGTGACTGTTCAGCAAACAGGTCAGGAGATGTACTCATTTGAAGATTTTGGGTGCTACAAGAAAGGTCACAGGGTCATCAAAATCAATGGGGTACAAGTATAATTTGTGTAAAACTTTCTCTGCATTGTGTTGTGTTATAAAAAGTCCCAAGTCCAACTTAATTCCACTTCTCAGTTGTTTATTCGCTCACTCATGTGGAGAAAATCAGAAATGGGCATGTTAGTTATGCTAGCAGCATGCCAGCCAACAAGCTAACAAATGTGCACACCAAAAAAAACTAAATTCCAACTACAAAATTCCAAGTAGGCACACTACCTTGTACATATAGTGTACATGAAAAATTACAACCATTGCATAGTACCTAATAAACAAAAACAAACAAAACAAATAAACTCCTACAATTTTCACACAAACTAGGATTTATTTATTTTTTTCTTTTTCTTTTTCTTTTTTTTATATCAAACCGTTCACCTGTTTGTCTTCTCACTCTTAAAAAAATGTTGAAAGCAATGCCATGTTTCACTTTTGTGTTATTCATGTTTGTTTGACATGTGGTTTTGACATTTCTTTGTGATTTCTAGGTGCAGGTGCAGCTAATCAACCTAGGGCACAAGGGGGTCAAATGCACATTAAAAAAAACTTCTTAAAGGGAAATACATATATTCAATGTTATACCATGGCCTGGGTGAAAACTTGATTCTGATTGGCTGGACGGGTGTGCATTATTTTTCGATAACATGCATGGCAGTCACAGTTCAGCCATTCATCACAGTTCAAAATTAATGCACATTTTTGGCTTTCTGGCAGAAAGCCCTGAAAGCAAATTTCTCCCATGTGCCACTGACAATGACCCAGAAAGTTAACTTCCAGTGTGGAACCAAAGACCTCTCACGCGTGTTGTAATTTTTCTGCCCAGATAAGGGAGGGCAGCTCCTTCAGCATGGGAAAATGAATGGGTTATTAAACTAGCTTCGTCTGTGGTTCACACAGGTACTTTACCTTCTAATATTGATTCAGCTTTCTGCTAACACAGGGAAGATTTAGGAAAAAAAGGAAAAATTGCAAGTCAAAACTAGATTGCTTTCTTACATTTTAGAAAAAAGCCATGGGTAAAATATTGTGTACCTAATGCAATTGAATCTTTACTCGTTTCCATGGTAACAACTACAGTACCCATAACACCTCGCCATCTTAAGCCCTCCTGCCCTACAATCAACTCGATCGCGAATGCTGTGGAGCTGAGAGGACGACATTACAAAACCAAAACAGACAGAATACACTATTGGAATCATATACTCATGATTACCTGGCTCGTTTGTTTTTAAACGCCGTAGTTTTCATGTTTTGTACGTTTTATTGATAGCTTCAGTGAAAACAAGGTCTTCGGTGAATGCTGCGATAACCAATGACAATGACAAGGGATACAAACCTCGAAGTAGTTGTACCAAGTGATTCATGTAAGTACCAAGTATCAGGCAACAGTAAGTACCAAGTATCAGGCAACGGTAAGTACCAAGTATCAGGCTACTACATACTCAGCCATGGATGGAGCTTCATATACAGTATTCTGTAACACCATGAACAGGACAGCTGGGACAGGAACAATTAATTCTGAGCTTGAAAAGAGAAACTTTGTCTGATCCCAATATTTACCAATGTTATTATAAATTTTTTAAATGTATTATGACAAAATTAATTGCTCTTCAAAGAGGCGAAATGTCCCCTCTGCCTACTCATAACGCAAAGCACTAGGAGAGCAAATGTGCTTTGGTAATAAATCCTTTTTTTTTTCTTTTTTTTTATATATTACAGCTCAGACACATTTTGATTCCAGCTACAGTTCCCTGTCCAAAACTGTCGAAATTAGAGATAGAAAAAATGTCTTAGGAATGAAATGCCTTCTAAAGAGTGAATTTTGCCTCATGCTCCTATAAATCAATATGAATCTATACTACATAAAGTGTGGACCAAGTCAAATAGACCCTCAAAACAGCATAGATGGAGTCATGTGCTTCTCTCAGCCTATCAGTGGATCAGAACACAGTGTGCTTAGGTCAGGGCTGTGGTGGAGTTTGGGAGCGAAAGAGTCTCTCAGGAGCTATAAACTTTTCTCATTACTGCATAACGGCTAAGGAGTTTTAGGAGGTTGGGCCCTCCTCCACAAATCCAACTGGCCGAGGCCCTGTTCCGGCTGTGGACTGGGAATAAATCCCTTGTTTTTTTGTGTTTTGTTTTTGTGTTTTCCTGGTGCAGGCACAATGCTTGGGTCAGTGAAACTGTTGCATATGTCCACTTTATTACATTGACTTGTGTTGGGCAGTGCATACATGATACCATTCATTATACACAAAAGTTCATGTTGTTGTGATGTTAGAATGGAATTTATTTTGTAAAAAAAACAAAAAAAACAACAGAAACAAGTGCAAATACACAATAGCTGCAACCACACACATGCATGCATCCACGCGTATATGCATTTGCACACACCTCCTAGTGCAAAGATTGTGGCCGCTAGAGGGTGGGGACCATTTTGTTGACCAACCAACCAAAAGAGCAAGCTATAGAGCTGCAGGTTGCAGTTGAAAAAAGGTCTCAAATGGGTAAAATAAGAAATGCAGTGATTCATTTAAATAGCAAGTGTTTTCATTTGCCCCTCACAAGACACACATGAGTGAGACCAAAGACTGAGATCACGATTATGATGCAAGTTGTTATTCTCATATTTGCACATGCCTGAATGAAGTCCCGAAAACACAATTCTAGGTGACCCTTAACTGTGTGGATGTGGCACATTGACCCGGTGGAGGGACCGGTTTCTGGCAGTGAGACACTGGAAGGGACCATGCAGTGTTGGCTTGGGCTGTCAAAGCCCAGATGTTGAGCAGACGATTACAGTAGGCAGGAGGAATGCTGCATTGGAGCCCGCAGCCCATGCTGCTACATCAAACACCTCCTCTGGGTGGGAGCCCTGGCCTGGTCCACATGGAATGCATGATGGTGCAGTCACTCTACATGCCACCCACAGGAGCCAAAGACATGTGGAGGATAGATAAGGGATTATCACTGCGCCTGCTTAGCTTATTTATCGTAGTACCAGATGCGCTGGCTTCCCAACACTTTGGAGATGAGATCGAGGATGCTAGTGTGTGTGTGTGTGTGTGTGTGTGTGTGTGTGTGTATCCATGAGCGCGTGCATGCATGCACGCATATGTGTGCATGTGTACATGCAACTGTGAGCATGCATGCATTTGAGAGAAACAGAGTGCCTTCAGGACCCCTCATCTGTGCGGTGGGCGGGAGCAGGTGGAGGAATGGCTTTGGAGTTTAGGGAGACAGTTATAAGAGTGCCGCCCGCACCCGGGTCACATTTCCCTCCCAGCACCTCTCTGCTGAAGGATTACATACCACAGACTGTATTCTGCTGCTCTGACCTGGAGGAGCCCCCATAAGACCACTTCATCTAACAGGTATAGTAGTATAACCACCACTGCCAACAACACCAACAGAATGATAGGCTACTGATTTAAGATTCATCAGTATTAAAGAGAAATATTCCCTCCACCGTGTTTCTACTAACAGTCATTCAACATGAAGAGAGAGTTGCATGATTTTTTTATTCAATTTTATTTAAAAAAAATTGTAATAAAAGTTATTATTATTATATTTATTTTAGAACATGTATGCTGCAACTGCACTGATCTTGCATTAGGTTGCAAAATTCAAAGCATGCCACTCTGAGAGGATTTTTCTTTTTTTAAGGGGACATATTATGGAAAATGGGTTTTGCCTTGTCTTTGTATGGATTTGGCTGTCAGAAATGTTATTTAGGCACAAGGGGAAAATTACATATGCACTCTTTGCCATCTGGCCAGGGTTTGAAATCTTCAGATTAACAAGCTATACGGAATATTGGTCTTTGTGATGTCAGAAGGGGGACACAAACAATGAATTAGCTTTGATTAATAAATTAGCTGTGTTTTTTGGAGCCAGGAATACTGCCTACCTAATATATTGCCCAGTTTATAAAAGTATTTTACCCTTGATTGTGGGGTAGCCAGGCAGGGAACAGCATGTCATCAATACAAGGGAAGAAAGAGGTGCTGGAATCTTTTTTATTATTATTATTATTATTAAACATTTAAATTAGATTTAGACAAATTTCTTTGCAAAAATTTAACAAACATGTTTCACAGATTCAAGGAAGTCATATAAAATAGTATGTATGTAGTATCATAATATGTCCCCTTTACAAAAATATTTAGTTTGAGTCAGATGCATGAAATGCAGATTAAATACAGACCCAAATCAATTTTAGTTTTTTGTTTTCATGAACTGTAATACTAACTATTTCAAGATGGGCAAGATGTTTTCCCATGACAATAATGTGAAAAGCATGTGTGTTTACTGAAGTTCCATCTTTGCTCAGCATGGCTCTCATGCAGACCTGTTGGGCAGACTAGTTTAAATCTCCTGTCCAATGTGGTGTTGTTGTCATTATAGGAGAAGAAGATGAGGATGAGAGGGGCTCTGGCCCTGCTGTCTATGCTATCTCTGTGTGCAGCTCAGAAATGGAAACAGGAAACCTCAGGTTGGGACCCCAGTGGTTAGGGATAATGTGTCCACTATGAAAACATTTCATTTGAAAATTATAATTTATTTTAATTAATAATAAAAAAGTATATATATATATATATATATATATATACACATAATAAGCTGCAATCCAGGTTTTATTTTACTATATAATCCTTGGACATATATTATGTTCATAAGAAATAACCTATTTAGAACTTTCTTTGCCCATCAGAAAAAAAAGGAAAAAAACATGTTTACAAACATCACATAGTCTCATAAGTCATGCAAAACTTATGCTTGGCTCTCACATACAGTGAGTCCTTGTAAAGGCTTCGACAATAAATCTCAGACAAAAACCAGCTTCAGTCCAATAAATTTAAATGTAAACAACAATTTCAACAGAGGATGCTACACCGCCACCAGAGATTCTGCATTTAATTGACCTATCTCAAACTCTGCCCTCTTTTCTTGATCCTCCAATCAGAAAAGAGGGCGGAGTTTGACATAGGTAAATTCTGAAAACTTCTGTTTAAAGGTCCAGTGTGTATTATTTAGTGACATCTAGTGGTGAGGTCACAGATGGCAACCAACTGCTCTCATTCTCGTTGGAATACTGCAGTGTTGAGTCAGTTGATTGTTATGGAAAGGACCCGCTCCTATGAAGATATGAAGGGCTCATTCTAAGCTAACAAAAACACAATGATTCTTAGTTTCAGGTGATTACACACCAATGAAAACATAATTATATTATATTATATTATAATATATCATATTATATTATATTCCATTTCTGCCAAGAGATCCCCCTAAATAACACACTCTGGACCTTTAATGTGCCATGATATTGCCATACTTTTGGGGGCCTGACTGAGTATGTTCATCTCTAGCAGAGTACAGCCACGCCAAGACTTGCTCTAACCTGACCCAAGTATTGGACAACTGGAAATTTGCCATTATGACCCAGGTGAAAGATCTTCTGGTCAATGACCATGCCTCTGTCTTGCCTGAATACAACAGGTAGGTTCTATTGTGTCCTGATTGTACTGATGGTGCAGCTAGGGTAGGTGGGAAGAGCTGGGAACTGCTGTAAGAAGGGAGACCGTAGAGAGAGAAACAGAGGAGGAATGGAAAGGGAGAGAGAGAGAGAGACAGAGAGAGAGAGAGAGAGAGAGAGAGAGAGCAATTTGATAAAATTTGAGAACACTTGTAAGGAGCAGTCTGTGACATAATCTGTTATTATTCAGGGTCCCTCAGTTTCACGGATTTCCATAACTTGTTTTGTGGGATACATGGCCACGGGCCAGTTATAGCTATTAATGTGATTGATGGGATAAGTGGCCCTAATGCAGGCCAGAATTTGTTGGCGGAATAAATAAAGCAACCATGGAAAGAGTTCCAGAGGGAGAAAGGGGCTTGATAAAAAAGCTGTGTGTTGTGCTGAACCAGAACTGCTGTGGCTTAGATTACTCCAAGTCACTGACCCATTCCTTTAGAGACTGGGCTCTGGATCCACAGAGTCAACAGCAAACACGTGCACGAACATGTTTGCAATGACCTCTTTTCCAGTTATGGGTCAGAATGGACTGCAGCCTCAGTGGTGTGTCTTGAGTTTTGGCAGTTAGTGTCTTTGATTTATTATTATTATATTATATATATTTTTTAAATGAATAGCAGCTTCAGCTGTTCATGTCTGTCGTCCTGATGTGTGTGTGATGTGCTTCCCTAATGTTTCCATTAGATGTGTATATGACGTTGATTCCATTTGATGTATTGATGTAACTTCATTCACATGGCCACCTTGACTTGGAATTCTTTGCCTGTATACTTTGATAAACTTCAGTGTCATTTTGACTAATGGCGTAAAACATCCTAATAGAAGAGTCCTCTGATTGGTAATTCTAATTCTGAAATCTCTTGTTTCTTCTTTGTTGTTTTTCCTTTGTGATGTCTAATTGTGTGTTTAGGATTCAGCCTCTGTCAGAGGCTCTGGGAGATCTCTACAAGCAGTTCAACTCTCTGAAGGACAAGCTAGGGAGGCTCACCAGTAAGTTTGACAGAGTGGAGGCCTTTGTGGATGACCTGCAGGCTGGCAAACTCCCTCCACCTCCCATGTGGACCGAGCCTCAACGGCCCATACAGAGGTTCCCCCCCAGGGTAGCTCTGAGGCCACCGCTACGGGCACAGATGAGGGCACCAGAGAGGGTGAACGGCCCAGGACGAGTGGCCACCAGAATGAGGGGGAGGAGAGTGCCCCACCGACCTTAGAACTTATTTTCTCTCATAATAAAACCAATGATTCACAGGTGAAGCTGGTCTGACAAGAAGAACTCATACTGTATGCAGAGCAACAGTTCCACAACCATATAAAGTTATGTCATATGGACTGATGTGAGTACTTTGAGAATAGATTGAATATAAAAAAAACTTTATTTTCTGCTTCATATACGAGTAATAGCACCCCTTGATAAAATGTCATAATATTTCTATATAGCCTGTTATGTTTGGGAGTGTCTATCAACCACAGGGTGGCAGCATTTCTCAATCCCCCTATTAGACATACTTCTGTAGAATAGTTTAGTGATGCTTTGAAATATTGTAATTATACAGACTATTGATGAATGCAATTTAATTCTCGTTGTATTTTTTTATAACATGCATAATTGCTGAATAAGGTGAAATATAGCTCAGATGTGTATACATACATTTATTTTATGAGTCACAAGTTGTTGCTATTTGTTTGGTAACTGTAACATATATTCTGTGATCAAATTGAGCTTCTAGTGAAGCGTATAATAATTCAAATGTAAATGTTAGCCTGAAATGCCAAATCTGATATCTGAGAAGTATAAATGGACAAAATACAAACACTTAAACTCTAATGATCTTTAAAAAAAATCATCTTATTGTAGCCCACCTAAAATAATTAATTTTCTTCCTACATAATTTATTTAGCTAAATTCATTTATTTCTGCCAAAATATTTTAAGTTCTAATTTTAAACAGGTAAACTGAACTATTGTTCAGTGCTGCAGTCTGACTTCTTGATGGCTTTCTCTGAAGATGTTGAGCCCACAGACACTTTACATGTGTAGGCCTTATCCATGTTCCAGTCTGATGTCCCCATGTCCAGATAGCTGCTGATTTGGAAGCTCTTGTCCTGTTGTTGAACAGCAGTGCTGGTAGAGACCCCACTGCTCACTGGACTCCCATTGGCCATCCAGCTAACCTCTGCATAGCCCACAGACATCTGACTGGCCACACACACCAGAGTGGCTTTGTTGGACTTCAGCTCATCACTGGATGGAGGGTAGATGGTCAAAATAGAATGTGCCTCAATGTCAGTGATCCCGCTAATCCAGATTTTGGGACTCAGCCCAAAAGAGTGTTGATGACAGTGATCTGCACATGTGCAGTTATGTGTGATGCAAAAATAAGCAAATAAATAAAAAGAATTCTGATCCGACAGTTCATACTGCAGTCAAATGGCCAGGGATCAGATATGTATCCCATCGAGGACCACATATGAAAGGGGCCCAAATCTGATTTGAAAATATCAGATTTTTGTGTTCACACTGTGCAGAAAAAAAATCTGATGTGTCACATATAGGCACAGATCTGGGCCACTTTTATATGTAGCCTAGTGGGAACATGTCAGAACTGAGGGCTTAGTTCATTCATATAAGCTCTGTCATATTATTCAGGCTAAGTTTTGGGGATACCCCAGTGATACCTAGCCACAACAGCGTCCCAGCCTGTTTGCGGATATCTGGGCCACAGAGAATGTCATACAATTTCCCTATGCACTTACAAGTTTGCTCATGTTTGCTCAAACTCAAAAGAAAAAAAATATATAAAATTGGCACTAGATTAGGTAGGCAGTGTTCCTGGCTCCAATAAGTACAGCTTATTGATTAGTTAAAGCTAACTGATTGCCCTTGGTGTAACATCACAAAGGACAATATTTCATTTGCGTTGTTAATAATTTTTACCCTGGCCAAACAGCAAGGAGTACCCATTTCATTTTCCCCCTGTGCCTATATACCGAGACTAGGCAAAAACCATTTTCCATAGTATGTGACCTTTAAACTTACCTTGGTGTTCTGGTTACTCATTGTGGTGTCCATTTTCTATTCACTACCTCTCCTTGCCAAAAATAGTTGTGTGAAACTGAAGTCAAGTCTTCCTTTTAACTCTTAGACTTTTTTTTTTTTTTTTGTGCTGCCATTCCATGGTTTTCCTGGCTTTCTGAGATGGTGCTGTTGGCTCAGTCACATCCCATTCACCGCTATACATTGACATAATTATACAGGACCTTAAAAGCCCAGAAAAGTCTTCACCAGCAATGACACATTTTCTGATTCCACCTTAAAGGTATAATCTGTAATGCTGTCAAACAGCAACCTTTAGACAAAACAGCCAAAACAGTGTTGGTGTTATGTGTGGGTTGGAGTTGAGTGGGGATAGGGGAGGGGTTGCTATTGCTGGCCACAACTCAGGCACTGCCAATAGAGGTCTGGAGAACTTCACAGTATAATAAGTTATTAAACTTGTTATGTCCCTGGTCTAAGGGAAACCTGGATACAACATGTCCTAGAGCCCCCGCCCCTCCAACAGCAGTTTATGTTTCCAAGCTTCAGAGATGAGCAGTGCCCAAAATAACAACCAAAATCTAATAATCCCAACACTAAACTTCCCTCACAAAACAAAGTTGAAACAAAAGACAGAACTGTAACGTAACTTCTAACTGGAGAACATGAAAATAATAAATTTTAACAAAAGAAAAGGGCTTCTCACTCCTCCAGACTGCTACCTTGGGTACAGAGTAATTGTAGTGCAGTTTAAACATTTACAATATACAATGGCGTCTATTCTATGTACAAATGTTAAGGTATAAAGTTACCTAATCAATTACCTGAATATGCTACCACAAATATCTAATCACAACTACTAATCACCGGTCACTAAGCACCTCACAAATATTCTTAGCTAACAGACAACTCTACGATCTAGCTGAATGGCCTTTGGTAAATGTTAGATCACACGGGGTCATTGACATTTCACTTATTTTTAACTTTTAGGTAGTGGGAGTGGTTAAGGTTAGACTTAGGGATAGGGTTATAAACAACTTTTAAGGTTAAACTAAAAGTTAAAAGCGTAATCTTTGTGTATGAATGGTGTGCTCTCTATGATCTATAGCCTTCTTGTGGTCTATCAAATTAACTTTGTTGTCTTCTCTGAACATTGCACCCATGCCACTGACAAAAGTGTCCCAATCACAAGCCTGATACCCATGGCACGACCACATCCCTTCAATCACGGTTCATTGTGACCATCTGTCCGGTGCTTCTCTGCCTAAACGGGCCTAACCATACCGATGTTGTAATGTTGTGTGTCCGATCTCCAGTGCTGCTTTGACATCCTACCTGGGCACCATGGTTATCACAAGTCTATGGCTGTCTTGAAAAGATATCATTCTGCACTACTTGGCAACCATTAAGGTAAATGGAGCACTGTTTCAACAACGCTGAATCATGTCCCGTTTCTTTGTTCCACACTGTTCATGCTGGTACTTCACACTCACTGGAGTAAACCTTCCCTTCACCATTCCTACCATCCCCAAATGTATCATCACTGAAAATATACAGCTATAAAACATTTGGCAAGCCATCATGTACACAAATGTAAAAAAAAAAAAAAAAGCTTTTACAATTGTGTTTTTTTTTTATTATTTACTTCTTTTTTTAAAGGCCTAGAGGTTCTTGTCTAACCCTTTTTCAACTGTCCATTATTAACAGGTTAGTCCTTGTTACTCCATAGTCTTCTTTCACGCTGCAGTAACACCTAAAGGTTCAATATGCCTAATATGAGTAAAACATCTCAAAAACAAACCGGTTTCTCACCCCTACAGCCACCGGGACTGCGATTTTTAGAAGATAATTACAATAGCACAGCAATCACATCTGCTACAGACAACAGCATGGTCAAGAAGTGGAGTCAAGAAAGGAGGGCCCACAGGAGCTTGGGGAAGCCGGCCTTTAAACTGCAAGGTTTGGAGGCTGGAACCAATCAGCTTCCTGGAACAACCTGCACTCTCACACAATCACAATCATTCACTCAACCAATCAACCGAGCTCACCTGCAGCCCATCACACACAGAGCCACCACAGCAGGTTCACCAGTGGAGAGAGAGAGAGAGAGATCCACAAACATATGCACCAAGGGAATTACCAATACATGGAATTTGTTCTTATGACCTTGGGGTTGTAACACCTCCCCCCTTAAAGATCGAACATTTCTCCCCCAAAGAAATGTTCGATTACACAGAAGACCACTAGCTTTAGTACACAGAAGACTTCTTCTAAGGCTAGCCTTAGTACACAGAAGACCTCACTAACTTTAGTACACAGAAGACCTCACTAACTTAAGTACACAGAAGATCCGACGGTGGAAGGACTCTGAACTTTAAGACTGTTCTTTCCTCTTTAGCACCGGACGATCAGCAATCAAATGTCCGCTTTCATGACAGTAAAAAAAGACACGCTTATCAAGCGGAACCGGCGACTGACATGGGGGACTCCGGGGTGATTTTTGTCTCTCATCTAGAACCACACAATCGCGGGACACAGATAAGGAAAAAACATTCTTATGCATTAAAGCAAATTACACTGCTGCTCGCAAGAGGATCGAAACTTTTCGCTCATTCAAATATATGAAAAAATTTTCAGGCAGGCATTTTTTTTTTTATCCTTGAGTAACACAAGTTCCCGCAACTGAGCAGAATCCTTTGTTTTGGTGGTATGACACCACTTATCAAATAATGTGCTCTTCTCATGTGTGAACTCACCATAAGTCTGGTTGACAATTTTTATACAATTCCTAAAGTTCTGGTGATACGCCTCAGCAACTAGTTCATATGCACGTAGCACCGTAGCCTTAACAACATCATAGTCCAAACTCTGCTCAACTGTGAGGGGGCGGCACACACATCCTGAGCTTTCCCCACCAATTTGCACTACAGCAATGTCCAAACATCCTTTGGCCAATTCAAAGTGTTGGCTATGCCCTCAAATGCACCAAAATACGCATCCACCTCAGACTCCCTGAACGGTGGCACTAGTGCAACATGCCTGCTCACATCAAAGCTGTCTCGGGGATAGCGCTGGGTTTGCTGTGCACCATGTGACTGGGAAGTGACACTAGGTTGACGTTACAGCTCTAAGGCCATCACCTTAAGGTATATAGCCTCCACCTCCAACTCTTTAATGCGGAGTGTCAGCCGGAGCTCCTCGACTGACATCCCCGACGGCCTGGGAGGATCTATGGGAGCGGGCGTGATGGGTGGTACAGAATCTCGGAGCTCCACATCTGCTTCCCCCACCCTCTCTGCCGTAGGCAGATCCACAAGCCAACCCTTCTCCCCCAGCTTACTTCCCAAGAGCTGTCTCAGGTCATATTTCTTTACATTTCCTGGCACATAGGCACCTCAAATCGACCATCAATGAGCATCAAATCCACTTTCTTATGTTTGTTTAACTGTTTTAATGTAGGCTTTTCTGTAAAACTGTCCAAATCGAAATCCATAGTGCTAAACCACAAGAAAATTGTCAACCAGAAACATGAGGAGAAAAATTATGCCATGTCTAGATACTGATGTTACCTTATTCATTTACTTTTGGGTGTGTCTGTCTTGTGTTTCCATGGGCAATGCTCACAATATTCTGTTTCCTCATGCTATATGGGAATATTGGTTATATATGAAAATGCAAGTAGACATCTTATCCCGCCAAACACCTTGTACAAATTTGCACAATTTTGAACCCCCAAACAAAAAGTTCAAACTGCAGCTACCTATATGGAGTGGATGAGTTCATGTGCCACTTTCTACTCTCTGCAGTGCCTGGTAGATAAGAGAAACCTAGAGATTAACTTGTCTGGAGCAGCCTTCTAAGTCATTGCAGTCTAATTCATTCATGATTCATGAAATGCTCTTATGCACAAATGTGATCCACACACCAAATGTAATCTAAAGTTGGGATTCATTTAAAATGAGCTTAGAGTCAGTGTGAACAGTTAATACTATTGTTATCCATATTGATGTACCACAATCTTTGAAATGAATGTAATAGATTATTACTACTATTACAATAGTTGGGCTAAAGTGTCAACTGATTCTTTTGACTAACACTAATAGCCCAGCTATTGTTACATCAGATAAGTTGCCTACTGGTAATACCAGTCTTTTTTCTCTCAATCTTTTCCCAATCTAGACCAATAACTGAGAGTGGGGGCGAAAAGAGGAGTCAGCTGCTGTTGCTGTGTGCTTAGCATAAATCTCTATTAAGGCTAAGAAAAAAAAGAATATACATATAATTGTATATATATATATATATATATATATTGTGACACACTCGGCCAACAGGAGGTACACTTGTATCAGAGAAATAGATCACCAGTGACACAGGTTGCAAGTTTAACAAAAATGGCGTCTTTATTTGTAAAGGTGTGGGGGATGGGGTAAGGGCCTAAGAGTCCAACAAAAAGTTCTTTCTTGTTATGCGAGCATTTTTATCCCTATTCAGAGACATCCACTTGAGGGGGGCATGGTCTGTGATCAATGTAAACTTTCTCCCAATCAAGTAGTACCTCAACTTTGACATAGCCCTCTTTATGGCCAGGCCCTCTTTTTCCACCGTGGCATAGTTCCTCTCGTGTTTGAGTAACTTACGGCTGATGAACGTCACAGGGTGCTCCTCCCCTTCCTGACCTGTGACAGCACTGCACCCAAGCCACTCTCTGAGGCATCCGTCTGGAGCACGAAGGGGTGTTGGAAGTCCGGGGCCACCAAGACCGGTTCCGCACACAGGGCCTGATGGAGTGTGTTGAAGGCTGTCTCAGCTTCCTCAGACCACCTCACCCAGACGGGTTGCCGGTCCTGAGTTAGAGCATGTAATGGTGCAGCAAGAGATGCAAAGTTCGGGACGAATTGTCTGTAATACCCAATGAGACCCACAGAGGTTCTCACCTGCTTCTTGGTGGCCGGGTGGGGCCATGCTGCGATGCTCTCCACATTCTGCAGTTGAGGTTTCACACTGCCCCGGCCAATGGTGAAACCCAGGTATTCAGCCTCCTCTAGTCCCA
>OMKL01053003.1:0-11127 GCA_900302295.1 Parasudis fraserbrunneri | reverse complement strand
TGTTTTAGTGGTACACATCTAAAGATGAAAGTTAAGTGATTAAATCTGGGATACATTTAAACTATTATTATTAGGATTATTATTATTATTATTATTATTATTATTATATAAGTGACAAGGATGAACAGTTTGATATTACAAATGTGTATTTACAGTTTTGTTGATTAATTAGCAATATATGTGGCCATATGTATCATAATTTCAGTTGTTTCAGCTTACCCAAACTCTGAATCATCCTCTGTCAGCTTCTCAGCAACAGCATTCCATATTTGCATCCTGCATAAAATAAGCTAAATGCATGATCACAGCTAGAAGCAAGTAAACATGTCTATATTGAGAGTTAAAGAGCTTAAAACTAGGAACTGCTACTGCAGCAATGCCAAGCACCCATTAAAGGTAGAATCTGTAATGTCGTCAAACAGCAACCACTAGGTAAAAGAGCCCCTCTTAGTATTGAGCTTTGTTTACATTTTTTGTTTTTGTCTGATGTGTGGGTTGGAGTTGAGTGGGGATAGGGGAGGGGTTGCTATTGCTGGCCACGCCTCAGGCTCTGCCAAGAGAGGTCTGGAGAAATTCACAGCATAATAAGTTACTAAACTACAACCCACACATCAGACCAAAACAAGTCATGTAAATAATACCAAGAGGCGCTCTTTTGCCTAGAGGTCGCTGTTTGACAGCATTATAGATTCTACCTTTAAAAGGATAAGGCCAGTGTATTTTTTTTTTTTATTATGTCAACATAGCCTACAAAAAGACCAAAACCTACAATGCATTTCTCCCACTTACAAGTATGGACCAACTAAGCAACACTAGATGTAGCTTTTATGCAAGAGTCATAGAACCCCCATTGTTAAAAAAGTCAAGTCACAGAGCCATACTGTTGCTACAATGAACATGGGCATTGTACCTTTTCCTGGACTTGAGTGTTATGCACAGTGACACATGCTTGGGGACCACATGGTTCTTTTTACTACTGCACATCGATAAGAGCTTGTTGCCTTTTGAAGTACATTTTGTTTCGTTTGCTAGCTGTATTTAATGATTTTAGCATACAATGGGAACGCATGGCTTCCTGGTGGAGTATGGCTTCCCTAAGGGTAGGAGAGAATAGGAAGAGTGTTGAGAATAGAAAAAATACATTGTAGATTTTGGTCTTGTCATAGACTATGTTTACAATAGGAAAAAATTACACTGGCCTTATCCTTTAACAAAATGTACATTTATTCTCAGAGATACAAATAAAAATAAAAGAAAAAGGCTTGATATCTACCTGTGCAATGCCAATGACTTGTTAAAATGATTCGTTCTTGCATCCTCCAACTCACTGATGTATTCAGGCCTGTGACATATTCAAAGCCAAAATGAATGTTAATCTCAATCTGCAATTATCTTATAATTTTGAAATGATTTAGTTCATCAAAACTCAAAGACACTCACAAATCTCTCTCAGCTTCAGATGTGCTGCACAATCTTTTGCTTTTTCCTGTTGTAGGAAATACAACGATAATCATGCTCTGTGTATAAGATTTGTCGGTTTCAGATGTGTGTACTTGCTGTAAATTCAGTGTGAATGTGTATGTGTGGGGGTACATTTAGTCATCACATACCTGCATGGAGCTTTGCTTTCATCTCAAAACACTGGTTTGCCATCTGATCTTTTATCCTGCAAATAGAGAAACAGTCATAGACGTCAATATTTTCTATCTATCTACCATCTTGTTTATGACAGAATAATAGACTTTCATTGCTGCGGGCATGACTCCATCAGACGAGCAGACAGTCTAAAAGAAAGAAAGGTGCGACTCCTCAATTGACAGTCATTTCAGAGTCATTTCAGAGTCAAACTTAGCGCAGCCTGGGAAGAGAACCTCAGTATGTCTGTAGTTGAGGTGTTCTTCCCGTTGGAATCCCCAGGTGTTTGACAGTCATCCGGTGCCGCAGCCTCCACCCTGGAGGCGAGGTCCCCCTCTTCATCATCAGATGGCTCCATCTCAAATCACTGGTGGCCCCTGGAGGACAGGAGGACAGGAGAACAGTAGCACGGAGTGGGGCTTCTTCGGGTGCGATCTGATGGATCCGAGAGCATAAAAACATTGGATGAGTTTAAGAGCAATTACTTCGGAATGATGGATGGCCTGCGATTCTCATGATGCAACTATTGGCCTCGTCTCCATTGGCTCACTCTCTGTAGAAGACCTGGCCAAAGCCGGCCACAAGCTATGACATAAGCATGATGTCATACACTGAACACAAATGTAAACAACACAACATGAAAGAATTTCTGAGATATTACTGAGTTACAATTCATATCAAGAAATCAGTCCAGTGAAATACTAGTTTTCCTCCTACGTCTGAGTTGTCCTAGGACATTCTGCTGTTGTCCTCAAGTTTCATATATACCACTGGCTTCCTGTCACCTGCCACTGACTGTCCTGTCAGAAATATAAAGAAAGGGCTGTATCAGAATGTGGCAACTGACACCCCAGGACAGTAGAAAGACACCGCTGGATACCCAGCAGGACAGTAGCAGGATAAGACAGTGGACAGTAGGACAGCAGCAAAACCCTCCAGAGAGGCAAAACACTCACTCCACCATTCAATGCATATCCGTATCCCTTGTCATGTCAAAACTAAAGTTTTGTGTTTGATTATGACTATATTTCAATAGACAGATGCACTCTTAACTCTTTCAATCTTTTAAACTATTGCATGTTGCATTTAGGCCTAATGATAATATCCATATTAACTACAGTTATTTAAGTAGCTAGGCTATCTGTTTAGCCAAATAAGCTGCCAGACCAGTCATCTGTTTGTTTAGCTGTTCTCTCGCTCCAGTGCTGAAATGTTGATCCTAGGTGCAATTCGCGAGCATATAACGTTAGCTATTAGCTAACGTTATACTTATTATGGTCAGGACTTAGCTCCACTTTCAAATCTTGACGTTAGCTTAAGCTGGCTTGAACGCCAGCAAGGTTAGGTACAAAACCATGCATTCAGATAGCAACCCAAACACGTTAATGTAAATATTTCACGTGAACAAACAAAATAGTTGACTTAATAAGCTTGCTAGTTGTCTTACCTAATTAATCCAAATTTGTTAATCCAGTGAATGAACTTTTGCTAACAATAAAAAGGTAACCTACACCGGAAAACACTCATAGCATAAACAACATTCACACTGAAAGTGCGGGTTCCTCTGATAGGCCATAACACAGAATTTCTGCCCGGTACGCTTCTTTCATTGGTTACTTATGACAGTCGTCCTCCCATTGAGCTCTGTAATTGGTCAATAACGTATATTGAATGTACCGCCAGGAAATGTCATACCACGTGATCAAGTTGTCCTTCGCCAACCCCCACCATGCAACCCCCCCAATCCTTTATTATAACGGTAGGGCCTAGGCGGAGTGTAATTAAAGATAGGTAGGTACTCGCTACTACTAGCACCGTTTGACATTGACATTTGTTGTTTACAAATAAATCGCTAGTCCGTATTCTTCTAGTAAAATAAATAATCTAACGCTTAGTGGTGTATAACGACAGACTTGTAGCAGAATTGTTGTTCTTTCTTCAGCTTATTACTGGTTATTTTTTGTTCGATTAAGACGTTTTTATCGTTCTAGTTATTCCCAGAGATCCTCTCGAAGCTAACACGGCGTGACAACATGGCCTGAACAAATGACCTGGCAGGACACGACTTTTGTTTTCCGAATAATAGTCATCAGCTGACTGTCATTGTCAAAAAGGTAAAGACATATTTGACCAAACATAGCTTCAGCTTTTTCAGGCTATATATCTGTGTTTCTAAATGTAGCTCAGTTGTATGTATTATAATACCAATGTAATGTAATGGCTGTTTGATGAGTGATGACCCATCGTCTGCTGTTTTGATACCTCTCATCCTCATCACTACTTACACTGGGATGCCCCCCATCTCTTGCCGCCGCAATGCATAACGTTTATTCTATGGACCCTTCTATGGTATTGATCCTGTAGAACGACAACAGCCCCCTCTTGTGGTTTGTTTAGGAGTTGCAGCAAGCTTTTTTGCAACCCGGAAGAAGACTTGTGAGGTCACCATGGGAGGCAAAGTCAGTTCCAAAATGGCAGCTCCCGTCGGGCGAATAATTCAGGTACGGTTGGCAAAGTGGCCCCTTAACTGTACAACAGCCACATTTGCTACTCAAGTAAGTATAGTAAATTTGCACGTAACATTAGTACAGTTTCTTTTTGCCAATAACGACGTGTGAATAACTTTGCTTAACTTAAACTCTTGTTAAAACATGTAACGTTACCCTTGCTAATGCCCTTGTTGATTTGCATGAAAACAAAACATTTGCTCTAACGTTTTACTAACTAATCGTGCTTCCTATCAGACGCCCAGTCTAATGTTATGCAAACCTATTTACTAAAATGTATTAACTGTCACGTTTGATTCACGGAGTTAGGTTGTTTGGGAGGTAACTTTAGCTTGAGTTGAAACCTGGCTAAAAATAGATTAGCAACACTAAGATTCAATTGAGTTAAAGCATTCCATTCACTCCTTTTCAACCTTCCTTTCTCACCCAGCATACATTACAAGTCAGTTGTTGTTTAGGCTAACTCTAATGGTGTGTGGATTGTAGCTAGTGCCTAGATCTCACCTTAGAAAATATGTGTTTGGATGGGTTCAAACTAATGTCACCCTTAAAGGGGCACTTCAAAAAAACAATGCAGATTTATTTGGCGCACAATATCACAGATCCACAAACTCCATTTTGTACTCCTCCGTTTAGTTTGCCAGTTATTGGGACTTAGTGTGTTTCAATATGTCCTCCAGTGATGTCATCAGAAGACACTGAATCCTTGAAGACACTGAAGACACTGAAAAACCGCAATAGGGAATAGGATTTCTTTCTCTTTTTTTCTTTTTTTCTTTTTGCTGTTGAAATCTACATCATTTCATTGGTCTGTAATTAACATAACACTGGAGAAGGATATATTCAAACACATTAACTCTCAACCTCAGTGCCTCTTTAAGATGAGCTGACTGACGTGATGTGATTCTCTTACAGGTTGTACGGCCTCATGCTCCTCTTATCAAGTTTCCCAACAGACATGGTGTCCCAAGGCCAAATGGTGCGTAAGTTAGAGGGTAAATATTGGTAAGATATAGGGCTGCCCCCTCTCAGTCAGTTAATCCGTTGGTTTGATCTTAGTCAATAAAGACTTTGTCAGTCGATTAGTTGATTTTCACGCTTTTTTCCATGCTGAATGAGTTATTTTCTGAAAAAATAATAAGAACATATGTTGTAAGCACTACATTTAAAGAGGTCCTGCATGAGTAAAGGGAAATCAACATTAAACTCGTTTACCGGATTGAGGCTCAATTGATTTCATTCTTGATTCTTGATTGATTCAGGGGCTAATTTGGTAGAGCTAAAAGTCATAATAACGCAAAGCTCTACCCTCACTCAATTTTCGAAGGACTGCAATGGTCAGGTAATTTGAATTTCCCGATACCTCAGTCGTCTCTCGATCAGCTTCCCAGTTTCTCAACAGGTAACAGAGTAACCAGAAGTAAAAGCTCAGCCCCCCCCTCCTTCAGTGTGTTTGGTAGGAGTGGCAACCTTTGACCGGCGTCTTGACATCTGCCCCTTTTTGGCCTCAGTTTAGTCCTTTGTGTTGAGCTGGAAGCTGGAGCATGCGCAGTAGTTTAGGGCTCTATCTCTGGCCTGACGATATATACAGAGCTGGCTGTGAGCTCATTTTACTCTGTAGTAAATGTATGGAGAGACACGCGAAATTCCCCTTTTAAATGTGGGAACCACAATGTTACAGATTTAACAATCGATTAGTTAACAAAGTCATCACAGTTTGTGGATGAAGAGTTTCTTCAGTGAAGGACAGCCCTAGTAAGATATTCACTCCACATCCTGAGATGGGGAAGTAACCTGATCATTGGACAAATATTGTGATGATGCAACAACCCTTTTGTGAGCTCTTTGATGTATTTATACATCGTTTCTAAGAAACGATAGAAAAAAGACACGCACATACCAAACCTAACATGATTTAGCACAGGTTTACTGCCTAAGTAAGGCCTCAGCCCACATGGAGATTTAGATATATGTGGATGTATTTTGTTTACCGTGCTTTGAGCAATCTGATAATTGACATTTGACAGCGCCAGCAAAAAACCTAGAGAGCATTGACTGGTTATTGTTCTACCCATTTCACGGGTTTGAGCTCTTGTACTCAATGTCTTTTTTTTCTTCTTCTTCTCTACTCTTGACTCTTTTTCTATACTATTAAACAACAATGGTAGAAAATATGGCTCTTTAATTCTACGTTTGCCTATATATAATTTTTTTAATTATTATCTTTTAGCACAAGAGGCATTGAAATCACTAGCAGTCGACCTTCCACAACAGAGTACTCCCAGTTCACCTCCTGCTGCAGCGCCAGCGCCAGCACCAGCACCGGCACCACCTCCACCTCCACCATATAGACCTCCAGCACCTGTGAGCCGACTCCCCGGCGCCCCAGACACCCTGGCCTCCATTCGGTCGCTCCCCCAGAGATATCGCAGGAGGCCGGTGGCCATGGAGGAGATGGACTACATCCAGGTGAGGGCCAAGATGGCACACAAACCAGTATACGGCAGTATGAGTTTCACGGCAGACTGAGGTAGGGCTGTGCAATACATTTATAAATATATAGTCTGTCTGTCTTGTCGTATTGTGTGTTTTGATTATCGTGAATTGTGATAGGAAATAATTTTGTAGTTTTAGTTCATTATAAAAAGGAAATATGAAGTCAGATTTCTCACAAAATGAATTCTGAAATATTTAAAGACGTAGATGGCACACTTTGCTGTCCAATATGGTGAGCACTGATCAGATTATCTAACGTGTGATTTTACACACAGAAGCAGACATCATAATGAATATACATTTAGGAAAAAAAAGTATCTTTGAATATCATGGTATTTATTTATTTGTCATATCTCCCGGCCCTCGATTGGTGTGATTCTCAAAAGAACACATACAGACATGCAGACAGTGCAGTGCATTGGATCACTGCAGATTTATGGTTAATACTGTTAAATCTTACACAGCTTCATATAGGAGAGTGCTTGTAACCTCAGAAACACCAGTTATACTCATGGTTTCATATAGTCAGTAGTAACACTGGTTACTCTTAATAGGCCGCCCTAGTGCTGATATTCATATTTCTGTCAGAGAATGTAATCCGAAGCAAAACATGAGAAACTCTGTGAGCAGTGTAATACATCATCTACCCCACTAGTTCACAACAGAGGGGCTTCAGAGAGCTGCCATGAGATGAGAGGAAATAACTGAAAACATTAATTACAGAGTGCTTCAGTCACAAAACATTAAGACTTAAGTCATTATTGGTCTTTGGGGGCAAAACGGCTGAGAATGACTGGCCTACACCGCTAGTGTTTTGGCTGCGTCTTTTACCCGGGTCGCATTTTAATCGATGCTGCTGTCTGCACCAGCTCCATGCAGCCACGTGACTCCGCTCAGCCACGAGCAGCATGCCACTCCATACATATGTGCGTAAATTCACATGATTCCTAACCTGACACGTCAGCCCCATGGCACAAGCCAGCTCTCCATTGGTTTTGAACTGTGTCGGTGTCTTGTCTCTCATCCTGTACTGAATATCTGGTGCTATAATCACATTTCAGTGTGGGGAAAAGAGAATTTCTCTGTTTCTCTACACTAGCCAACAGCTCTCCCCTCTGTCAACAAGCCTTGCTCGCGTGGAGCTAAACGTCAGTGTAAAAGTGTGCACACTGACAGCCCGTTGCCTTGGAAAAGACCATTTCTCTGTTTCTCTGTGTGTTACCAAGGCAACGGGCTGTCGGTGTGCGCACAGCGGCTTTTGTACTGAGGTTTAGCTCCATGGGTGACTAGTCCATGACTTTACTGACTGACATTTTCACCAGGAGGCTATTTCTTTACTTCTTAATGTACCTTATTTATCAATCAATCAATCAATCAACTTTATTTATAAGGCACATTTTAAAAACCCTGGGGTTAGCCAACGTGCTGTACATTAAACATAAAACATAACTAAAACACAATCATAAACACAAGAGTGATGATAAAAACATACAGCACGGGTAAAATCAGCTCACAGCAAGTGCATTAAAAGAGAAGACGCTGGGCAAATAGTTTACAATGTGTTAAAAGCCAGGGAATAGAGGTGTGTTTTTAAACTAGATTTAAAAACAGGAAGTGAGGAGGCCTGTCTAATAAATAAGGGCAACTCATTCCAGAGCTTGGGAGCAGCAACGGCAAACGCTCGATCTCCTCTGAGCTTCAGCCTTGTTCTGGGGACTGCCAGCTTCAGTGCGTTCTCGTGGACACAGGATCACTATATTACAGTCGTACTCATATTGTGTTAGTGAAGGCCAACAGAAACAGAAAATTCTCAAGTGGCTACAACAAGGCACACAAATAGACATTTACAGTATCTGTATCAATTGGTCCCATCGTCATTTTGTTAAATATTTTCCCCCAAAGTGATAATAAAAGTACTGATAATTCTTTTTATGACATGTTTTTTTTTGGCACACAAAATTAGGAATTGACAAGAGCGTCAATAAGTATCGGTATCAATAAGCAGTATCGATAGTGGTATCGGTATCAATAAATTCCTAACAATACCCATCCCAACATTTCATATCTTAAAAGTATTACAAATAAAAGCTATAGTTCAAACCTGGAGAGCTACATCAGTAGGCTACAAGAGACCGTTGCTTATGTCAGCCTACTGTTAACGTTAGCTGTAGCTTGTAGTCTAACGTTACCAAACGGAAATAATGTAGCCTAACCAAGCATGTGTAGTTATTTCATGTAGTGTTTATATGTTATGATCAACAAAAACACAAAACGAACAGGTTAAAAATCGCTGGTTGTCGCTGAGTGCCCTGCAATCCGGTGGATGAATCCAACAAACCAGTCTGAGCCAGTTTTTAGCTGGAGAACCAGTGGAGAACCTCTAAAGAACCGTACAGGGGCTTAAAAGGTTCTTTGTATGACACCGGTGCTATATATCACCTCAACCCACCCCAAAGAACCACTTAAGAAGCAACATTTTTCTGTGTGTAGGCATAGCTCACTGTCACTCGTATTACTATGTAACGATTAAATGGCTGCACTTCAACCCTCAAGAGAGTTATAGACCATGACATCATGTCAGTGGAGGCCAGAGGAAACCTCCCTCTGAATACTCCTTAAAGAGCTCAACAGCTGTCTTCCTATGTAAAAGGGACAGTCTACATTTTTTAGAAGCCTATCCAATTTGTCACAAAACTGGAAGTCATTTCAGCCCAGTCCAGTTAAGTTAGCATCATCGCTAAGTAATGTATGCTAATGGCAATCAATGAGGGGCATGATATATTCTAAATTCTGTTGCAGTGAAATTCATGCTTCATTACTCGCTGCCTTATCTGTGCTAAAAATTGAGTCGATGTACTGTGGCCTATAGGCTGTGTTTCATCAGTCATGCTGCCCTCTCTTAGCTGTGTGTTGGCTAGGCAGTTGTTAAGGTCTTAGTGCAAAAAGTATTTTTTTTCTGTTGTTCTGGTCTGTTTTTTTTTTACCATGCTGTATGAGTTATTTTCTTGAAAATGATGAAAATGATAAGAAATTATAAATATGTTGCAGTCTTAAAACTAACTCACATGTGAGATTAGACTTTTGAGAACTGAACATTCTAAAGATGAAAACTGAAAGCTATTTAGTTCTAGAATTCTAAGATAAAGTTCTTAGAAAACGTTCCAAAATCTTACAGCTGAAATGGGTAACAAGCACAAGATTTAAAAAGGTTAATTTGCAGCGAAACAATAATGTGTGAAATACAATTGTAGATTTGTCAATGATATGAACTATTCGATTAGTCAGCTAAATCTTATGACTACCAGTTAACCAGGAGTTTCTGCAGTTTGGAGACAGCCATAGGCCTACATCATGGCAGTGGACAATGAGAGTTTAACTGCTTTTCATTCATGTCAAGTATTGCTATGTGAGAAAATAAGAAAGATTTACGTTAAAAACCTACATCCCTCAACTTTTCCTCGCATTACTGCACACTTGACACAGTGTTCTTATGAATATACAGTATATAGTAATTGAAAGTGGAGGAAATTATTGATTGATATCTCCCCCATGGCAGAGTTTTAATAAGAATTCATTATCATAGCCACGGACTCCTGTGTTCCATGCTGTGTCACACTTGCCCCAGGAGCTGGGAACAAAGTGTTGTTCGGTAATGATTACTTCCACAAATAGAGGCTAAGAAGAGAAGAGAGAGACACTGGCTTGTTCCCTATGATTAATTCATGTGAGAGACGAAAAAAATGTCTCCATGGGAGTTCCACGGGAATAATTACAGCAAAGGTGAGCTGGGGGAAAGAGCGTTGTCCTGCCGACTTCACTGAAGCTCCAAGAACAATTAGTGCAGGGTCCCCCTAATGATCTATCACTGGTCCCCCTGTTGAGCCACAGAGGGGAAACAGTGTCAAAAGAGGTATTAGGCGCAATTTGGACAGATATGCAGTATATCGTTGCTGTAAGATCTGATGACACTTCCACTGAAACCTCACTGATTTTTTTTTGTCTTGGTAGAAGGCCTACAGCAAGACGTGGTCTATTATTCACGGGCACGGCGTGTTTGGAATTCTCTTTTTTGTTTAGATGTGTGGCGCCGGGTGGGGGCTGTCTTTTCAGTCTGAGCTTGTCTGTTGTATCAGTTCTTTCTTATGGGTTGGTTTTGTTGTCTCCCACCGAGCAGGGAGTTTCATATTGGACATGCTGAAGAGAAAAGTTCAAGGACAGCTCACTTCCCTCCCTCCTTCCTCCCTTCATTCCTTCTGTCCGTCCATCCATCCATCCATCCATCCATCCATCCATCCATTTCTTCCTTCCATCTTTAGTCCTCATCAGTTCCCATCAACTCACTAACCAGCTTCGGGACGATCCGGCGAGTAGAGCAGTCCGGTCAGTCCGGTCAGTCCGGTCAGTTGAACGGGTTTTCTACCTTCACCGAGGTCATGTAGCTTGTCCCGAGCAGTTCTGTGTTGTTTTAGCCAAAACACGTACGGCAAAC
>OMKL01053001.1:23713-35722 GCA_900302295.1 Parasudis fraserbrunneri | reverse complement strand
GTCCAATTCCAATGAGAGAAAATGGGGTGAGAAAGCAGAAGGCTGGGGAGAGGAACATTAAGGCAGTTGGCCAGAGATATAGGTGCATAGAGGTATTTCTCCATATTATACCAGGGAGGAGCTCGCTCTGGAGGGAGGCACATTATAGAAATGTAACTCATTTCTATGGGGTGATAAACAACCAAAAATGCGCTTATCCAAACTTCAAAGGCAAGTGGATCAGGGAGGATTAGGTATTCCTAATCTTCTATTGTATCACTACTCCTTTTCCCTGCGACATCTTGCTCGTAGACATTCTCTCATTGTACTAACCTCTAGTGAAGAAAATATGAGTGAAATTTAACTATTCCCCATTTTGCTTGGGACTCCCTGGAACTCCCTCAAGGACCCCCTTTGGAGAACCAGAGTTACGGTATCATGCACATTAACACAGACACTGTGGTGAGGAAGGCACGGCAAAGATGTCTGAGGAAATTCTGAGTATCTCCCCACTACATAATTTCTATGCATGCACAATCGAGAGCATCCTGACCAGGAATATCACTGCCTGGTATGGGAACAGCACCATGAGGGACCGAAAGGCCCTGCAGAGAGTGGTACGGTCAGCAGAACGCATCACAGGAGGTGCACTCCCACACCTCCAAGACATCTATACCAGGCGGTGCAGGACCAAGGCCAGGAGAATCTTGAAGGATCCCAGCCACCCGGATAACGGCCTCTTCTCTCTGCTGCGGTCGGGGGAGAAGGTACCGCAAGGCCAACTCGGAGAGGCTCCGGAGGAGCTTCTACCCTCAGGCCATCCAGATCCTAAATGAGGACATTGCCTAGGCCTGCTGCTTATTACTCGCACACCTGGAACTAAACTCAGTATACCTCAGCACAGCAGCACCTTATACTTATAACAGACTATTCATTGGGAGTACACATACCTACATTCTGCAAATACACATGATTATACAGATCAATACATTCTTTTTTTCTAGACCATACTTATATTTATCTATTTAACTCACTGTACAATTAATCTGTGTATATCTTGTATATATTAGACAGCTCATTCCATTCCTTCAGATTTATCTCACGGTACGATTCATCATATCTTCGTTTATATTGACAGCTCATGCCACTTTTATATATATATTTTGTATACTTATACTCATATTTATTGCATACTTATTCTATCTTATACTTATAGTATCCTTGTATGTATTGGGCAGCTCCATTCCGTTCTCATAGATTAATCTCTACTGTACAATTCAGCTGTGTATGTCCTGTCCATATTTGACAGCTCATCCTTGTATATATATATTTATTTTATTTTGTTTTATTTTACTTCTATTCTTCTTTATATATTTTGTATCTACTTATTTTCACTACTAAGCACACTTAGGAGCCAACAAAAACTATTTCACTACACATTGTAGTTGTATGATACGAATCGTATTATGACGAATAAACGAAAACTTGAAACTTGAAACACATGCGCAATAGCAACCTCTAGCGGACTGCAGCAGGGAATGCGTATTCCGATTTCTGGTTGGTCAGTGACTGAGAAGCTCCAGGCGAGTCATCGAAATGGCTGCGTTCCTGCGAGCTCGTAAATATGTTCGTTGTGTTGTACGTTTCTCCGACCGTGAACTGTAAAATCTTATTTTGACCGTTTGTGGAGAAAAGGAGCGCTCGAAGGCAAGCCATAATGGTCGGTCACTGTTATATTTACTTGTGATTATGAGGCAAAATGTGTCTTAAGAACTTGCTAGCCAGCACGCTAACGTTAGCAAGCTACATGCATTGGCATTTACGTTAACGCCACGGTAGTTGTAAACACTAACAGCTGGACCGTCATGTTTACCATTAATTACATTTTGCAATGCAGGTTGCTTTGCTCAACGTGTGTCATTTGTTTCTTGTTCAGCTAACGTGAGCTAGCTATTAGGTCAATGCCCCAGAGTTGGCATGTTTACTTAAGCTAACCTTGCACCATAGTGCAGGCCAGGGGCTTTTTATAGCTATTTTAATTCCACTTAGCGTCAGCTGGCTAAATATCTTGCATGTTGCTTTTATAGGGTAACTATTAGCTTGGTTCATAAGCGGAACGAACGTTCGACATGGGGACTTTACGTGAATTTGGCTAAACACAGCGAGATGGCATTGCATTCAAGTTGGGTAAACAAGTTGGAAAGTTGGGG
Organism: Parasudis fraserbrunneri; assembly: GCA_900302295.1. Lineage (NCBI taxonomy): Eukaryota > Metazoa > Chordata > Actinopteri > Aulopiformes > Chlorophthalmidae > Parasudis > Parasudis fraserbrunneri. The sequence goes on along the minus strand of OMKL01053001.1, from coordinate 33,533 downwards.
TAAATTTGATAACCAAAGTAGGCTGGGCTGCTACTTATAACTAGAAATGGGCGGGGCTGCTCTTAGGTAACTATATTTAGTGTGTGTGTGCATAGACGTAAGCCTTCCTGAAAACCTGTTTGATCGTAAGATTTCGTTAGACTGACCTTGGGAGACATCTATGGGGCCCCTTGAGAAATTCCATAATCAAATAAAGTGATTATTATAACGTCAGATTACATTTTGAAATGAAAATTTACCACCAATACCATTTTGAACAAAGACATGTATTACCAGCACAGAGGTTGTTGTGAAAGCCATGTCTTACTAGCCTAGGCACCACAGCTCACAAGAGTAGCTGGATGGATCCCTGTACTCCTTGAGTCATAAAACTGTGTTTATGGACTTGGTACAATGTTATATGTACTACAGTAAATCTAGGGTAGAATTTAATTTGACATATCTTGTCAGTTTATTTGTTTTTTTTCTATGGATGCCTTTCCACCTCATGAAAATCATATGCCACCAGATGACATGTTAATGTTTAGCTGTTGATTGCTTCAGGCTGATGAACATGCAGATAACAGCTGCACCGTGGAAGATGAGGAAGACGAAAGCTCAGATGACCCTCACCTTCAAGTAAGATATCCCTAATGGACACGCTGCTATGGAATTCAGTTGGCTGCATAATGCTTCACTTCATATGTCATAAGTGGAAGGATACCATCACATTTAGAATTTCAGTTTTTAATTTTTTTTAATTAAATTTTTTTTATATTTAGTTATTGTTATTTTTGTGGTTTAATCAGCACTGTGTAGCCGAGTTGCAGCGCCACCACTGAATTCCCGTAACGCCTCCGCTAACATCGGGACATATAAAACCTCAGACCTCAACCTCCAGTGTTCAGCCACACTTATTCAAGCCAAAAACCTTGTTGTCCCTCTTTTTTTTGTGATATATTTTGCGATATGAAAAAAACACAGGAGCACCATCATTTCACCAGATATATGCAGCTTTTTTTTAAATAATCGCTCTAGTGATGATTAGGGTGATTTTGGAGGGGGAAAGTTGAGGCAGTTGTTTAATACTCTGGTTGACTCACCATGACACAGTTGTATTCAGATAATACTCATCTATCAATCCAGGCTAAAGTCCATTATCCAACATGATATCAATAATTCATGTTGCTTACTGTAAAACTTCAATTAATAGCCCAGGCTTTTATTTTCTTCATTCATTGAATACAACTGGCCTATATTTGGGACATGCATCTATATGGGACCGGCCTTTAATTCTTTTCGTACAAAAATCTTGCTCAGCAAAGATGGGAAATACCATCAAATTGTTCATTTAAACCAGTATAAATATTACCTGTATAAAAACAAGGCGATCAAATGATATAATCAATTCAAAATCATTAATTTGATCTCGCTCCGAGAGAAAGAGCATTCTCATTGTAGTGCCAACCTCACACACTCCCGAGGAAGAGAGAGAGAGAGATGGAGAGAGCAGGGTGGGAGGAATGGAGTGATGTTTCAGAAAGTTTCACTCAGTTTGCAAGTGTCGCTACTAATGGTGAGTAAATCTACAGTTGTCATGCGAGCGCTCTGTATTTCTGTTGTTAACATTATCCACGAGCAAGCGTTGTGTTGTGATGATGAAGAGTAGAGTATGTTGTGCGGGTGCATGGTAGATGGATTCGTTTTGTATTGACCACATGTTGAGAGAGAGAGAGAGAGAGAGAGAGAGAGAGAGAAGGGGGGATAGAGAGAGCTTCTTTTTTTTTATGAAGTTTTACAGTACCCTTAAATAAGGTGGCTCATCTATGAATGGGTGGAAGACTAGATGTGCGGTGTCTAGAAGCGAGCCGCAACAGGAAAATGCAAACCTTGTGAGTTTTCCTTTTGTATCAAGCAGCAAAAAGGTTTAAGCATGACGTCATTGATTTCATTTGCCTTTAACATCCTTCACAAAAAACCTTCACAATGCCACTATTGCACATGCGCACATCTTGATGTCACTGCTGAAAGGACATATCATGCAGCCTTGGTTTACACGGTACCGGACTAGGGGCGGGCGATATAAAAGATTTTAGGCAAAACCCTCACCGGTTAAAATGTTGTTGTGATTTGCCTTCAAAAGAAGCTTGTGGATATTGCGATATGTTGCACAATTAGCATTCGAATAATGTTTACATTTTTAAACTGATATTCATTCAAATAGGTCTGAAAACCAACCACTATTGCCCGGCCCTATACCAGACCCCCTTGAATGCACCAATAGACGTGACATCACACAGTGAATCAAGCAGCAGACCCTGTTGTTAGAGGCTAATCACAACACAAAAAAAGACCAGCTTTAACCGCATGCTACTCGGAAATTAACCGGTGATGCGAGATAGGCCTATCCAAATTGATCCGCAGAATGTGGGTGTTCGATATTCATTTAATGCAAAGTGATCGACACAAGATTCAATCTCTCCCTCCCTAGTCTAGAATCATTACAATAAAACAACATGCTTGAATATTAAAACTATAGGCTAGGTCTAGAATCATTATAGTATAAAACAATATGTTTGAGTATTAAAACAGTATAAGTCTAGAATCATTGAATATTAAATCTGTATAGAATAATTTACTGTTTACATATACTACATATACTACTATGCACTGTTGCATAGTAGTAGTTTAGGCTATGAAAAATGTTTAGAATGAACCCAAAACCCAAAATTAACTTTCCATGAATATGACATAAGCCCACTACACTGTCATCGATCCTCTCTCTAATCTTGCTCTTGTTTGCTCCATGATCGGCCCACTCAGCATAATAATCATTAGGCTGTTTATTAGTATCCATGTATGACTGCTATGGGATGGGCATTTTGACTCACATTTTGTTTTAATTCAGTCAGAAGCCTGATTATGTTGCCTTCATTAATTCAATAGCCTATCTAGCCTATAGCCTATGCACTAAAATGGGCCAAATGCAAGGCTACAATAAAGATTCAAGTAGCCTTTTACATCCATTTTAGGCTCTCGATCAGTCTCATACTAACTCAACGACTCATAGGGCATATTGTCTCCTTCCCTCTTCTCTCCTCTCAAATGTAAACTTTCAAACTGAGTGCAAGCTGACATGAGCAGTTCATAATCCATGTCAGATGCAGTGGTCGCCGTCTTTATTCCCAGAGAATAATAAGGAAAAGATTAATCATCCTGTCTGCAGACTCAGAATCAGAATCAGCTTTATTGCCATGTATGACACATACAAGGAATATGACTTTGGCTCGATGTCTCCGCATGTACTTACACAAAAAAAAGACCAAAAAAGCAGAAAAACAAAACAAAGAATATACATTTACATTGAATACTATATTATAGGCATAATCTGAGCTACTGTAATCTAATAATATAATATAATCTAAGTTACTATATGCAGTTGACCATGAGCCATCCTATGGCAGTAAACAGGATACAGATAAGATAAGTTTCAGAATGCCAGTGTTCTGGATAAGGAAGCCTGTATCCTTGCCTGATAAAAAGACTGAATTTCATTTTGTTGGCAAAATACTTTAAAAGTAGGTGGGACTAGTGATTCAGAGTGTGGATCTCGGCAACCTGTAGCCCATTTATCAGGCATGTTCACCCTCCATATATTCACGCTCAATAGAAACCCACCACCAAGCACTCTACTCCACCACGCCACTAACTACCTTCCAGGGGGAAATTCCGGTAATGGCTTGTCAATGAACTGAAAACAGAACGCTAGCATTCCTAATTTAAACCCAAGGGTGTAGCTAGCTGCAAGCTTGTCTTGCGTCGCGATGGCAGCCTGGTCTCGTGAACGGAGAGAAAGTACGGGTAGGAGTAGCCTGTGGTTGGCTATCTGTTAGTTGGAAACATGCTAACATGCATCCCAGGTACCAATCTGGAAACGTCTTCACTACAATGTCACAAGTACCTAGAAAAAATGACAGACTATAATTGAAAATCTCAAGGTTTCCCTTTTAAACTGTCCCAAAGCTGAACTACTGGCAGCCCGAGCTCATTCTGGCTCAACTAATGCCAGATCTTTATTTACATGGATTTTGCGATGGGCCTAATCTGTAGAATCTGACTGCAGGTCTAAAACATGTCGACTGTCCCATGTGAATATAACGCTCAACAATTAGGATGAATTTTTTTTTTTATGCTAAGGATGAGAATTCTGAAGCCGTTGAACTGACCCTCATGCATCCTTTCTAACTGTATGACAGCTGGAGCTCAACGTGTTCAGAGCTCAGTGGATGTCTGAACTGAAGCCCAACTCTGGGGACTGTGGGATGAGTCGCGGAGCGCCGCGAGCCAGTGACCTGAGGAGGTCCCAGGACCTGGCACGGGAGGAGAAGGTAAGCGGTATTCTAAAGAAGTGCAATGAAAACAGGATGAGAAGTAGCACCATGTCAGCTGTACGACACAACACAACGACGGAACGTCACACTAATTTGTCCTGGGGAAAAATGCTCCTTCAGACAATCTCTGTTAACATTACTGCTACCAAGCATAATTAGCAAGCATAACATAGCTCGACCTGTGTAACTTTACTTAGTACTTGTTGCTTCGCTGGGAAAGACCGTCCATCACTGTGTCGTTTATATTGTTTGGTTTAATCCAAAAGTCATTTTGGAAACTTTGTGTTATGAAATAAGACATTCAGGGGATGTCTGGTCACGTGTTATTCTCCCTGTTTGCATGTCAGAGTGATTCAGGAACATAAACACACCAGACACCCGGCTGGATGTCAAAGCTATGGGTGGCGATTGGGGTCAAAAAGGATAATGCAGTTAACACATTATGGTTTTCAAATTAATTAACACGTATTAAGACATATTAAGAAATATAAGAAATAAGTAAATAAAAAGATGATAAGAAAAATATTGTGATATAAAATTTTGGCCATATTGCCTAGTCCTATAGAAGACTAATGGAGGGAACTAAAATTATATGTTGATATAAGTTGGCATAGCCAATTTCAGTATTACAATGATTATACAATGATATATTGATATAAGTTGGCATAGCCAATTTCACTGTGTCCATACTATTATTTATGTATTTATTAATTTTTTAACTGCTTCTGCTACCTTTCCTACAGTTCTAATAGGCCAGCTATTGATAACTTGATAAGCGGTTGGGTAGGTGTTGAAAGCACCTAAGCTGATGAGAATAATAATTGATTCAGTTTATTCCTTACTGGTAGACCTGTACCCAGAATGGTTAGCAGCACATTCACAGTGTACTGTAGTTAACAATAGTCTTGAGAGGCATGTCATGCATTTTAAGAATTCACATATTTCAGTCCTGTGCCTCAGGACAGTTCAGTCAGTATTTGTGAACATCTGCCACTCTCCTAAAGCTAGACATCAGAAAGACAACCATGACAGCCCTTGACTTTGATTGTAAAAGGGATTTCACTGGCCTTTAGTATTGAACTGTTTCACAGAAACTGTTAATCATTGATATTAGTCAGATGGAGCTGATATTGTTAAGGTATTTCCATTCCTGTGCCCAACTCTAGTAGAGACCATGGAAATTCCTCATCCAGCTGCAATCCTCTCCCAGAACAAATAGGGTGCTTACCAAACATCTGTCCATATATCAGGATATAGCCATGTTGGTGATGTAGGCAGCATGTACCGGACATGTACCACATGTTCCGGTACCTGCCACAGCAGGTACCAGAACGGACACCGGGATTGAGAACCCGGGCGATCCAGGCCTAAAATTAAACACCCCCATCTCCCACTGCTACCAAAATTCTAGAGCAAACACCGCAGTTGTTCCAGGCATTTATCCAGGTCATGCTCTTGACATGTGTACACACAGTGCTGGAACGTGCCCTTTATGTCACCATTAAACGGCTGACACGAGTCATCTTATTTCAGGCTAGAGAGCTGTTCATGAAAGCTGTAGAGGAAGAGCAGAATGGCGCCGTCTATGAAGGTATGTTTGGAACAGATGGGGAAAGAAGGCACACCATGGAAAGGAAGGGTAGTTGTGGTTGAATGAAGGCTAATTGTTTCTGACAAGCGGTATAACAATTCAGTCCAACAACAATTCAGTTTGAGTCCGATTCTTTAGGCAAAGAGTCAGTGTATCATTCAATGGTACATTTTGACCAAGGTTCAATTCTTTTGACAGTTAATTTTTATACTTTGCAAAAGTTTTACAAGGTAGCCTATACAAATGTGACGGGAGTAAATCATTCAGCAGTAACTGAATATATGCAACTAAAACCTGACGCCAAGGTATTAGTTCACAGCATTGATTTCATAAATTGAGTAAATAGATCAACACTCTCAAATTCTTAGTCATTTTGATCATCATTTTCAGAGATAGATAAAGTTGCATTTCCATATTATTATTTACTACTCACCCACATTTTGTGATCATATAAACTGTGACAATCAATATCCAGAGGTCTTTCTTTGTATTCTATTGCATCATATCAGATGCCATACACTCAATTTTATAAACCTTTCTATTTATCAATACTGTAAATAAAATGTATATTTGTTTTTTTCAGTTTGAATACCTCGACAGTCACTATTTACTAATAACTACTGACTATTTGCCACCATTGTGATTTGGTAGATTGTGGGTTAGCAACCAAAAGCTACCAAAAACAATTGTATTGCCTGAATGTTTTTGGATTTGTTTACTCATAATTTGTCCTTTTTACCTGCAGCAATCAAGTACTATCGCAGATCAATGCAGCTTGTTCCTGACATTGAGTTCAAAATCAACTACAGTCGTGCTCCTGACTCTGACCGAGTTGGTGGAAACTAGTAAGTTCTTTGATTTTCCTACCACATTCAGCACTTGTCTTGATGTCAAATTCTACCAAAATTGATTTGAAGTTGTAATTCTGTCATTTTCCTAAAAACATTTCCCCTGCATCTCCTCCGTCACTCTGGTGTGAAATCACTTTTAGAGACGCTAGCTTGACGTAGCAACACAACAAGCCGGTCCCTGACGAAACAGGATAACTGTGCAATAACTTCATGTCATTCAATGTAGTCCTCTCTTGGTGGAATGTTATCCTCGTCACAACTATCGAATCACCTCTAACATATAGTTATTCTAGGAATTTTCAATGGGAGTAAAGTGGTCTGACCACTGCCCAGAGACCCAACAAAACATGTGCAGTGCCATTGAGCTGCTGCCTTGGCACAATGAATTAATTTATGCCAGCTTCTGAATCCCAGTGCCATTGAGAACCAGAACCTGGCTTCAATTTCTTGGATGCGCATGGGCAGCAGCTCAACGGCCACTCCTGGTTTTAGGCCAGAATGTTAAAAGCTTCCTGGAGGTGCCTTGCCCTATAGCAGCAGTCTTGGTTTTTTTTAGTTGCTTTTTTTTACCCACAATCTCTCAAATGACAAGGTGTTTGTCAGCTTCCAATCTGATCGGCACAGCTGGATTTTGGCAGGGCAGTTTACCTTTCCCTTGATATTTTCCTTTAATTTTTGGAGTTGAGAGAGATGAAAAAGAGGAGAGCTAGCAAGCATGGGCTAACAAAGCGCCTACTACTAGCGCCACAGAGCAGGAAGATGTAAAAAGCTCTGAGGGAAGTTATTATGAGCAGGACAGAGGCTGACTTATTATTATTATTATTATTATTATTATTATTATTATTAATAACTTATTATTAATAACTTATTATTACTTATCTTATTACTTATCTTATTACTTATTACTACTTATTACTTATCTATGTATCTTTTTAGCATGGCAGAGAATGACGTGGATGGCGAAATAGAGGATCTACTTGCCTACTTCCAGCAGCAGCTGACGCTGGAAGACTCCTCTCCAAAGATATGTATTCCTGAGGTGGAAATGACTCAGATGCACATTTCAGGTAGAGTATATTTTCACCACTTGGATCTTCAGTAGGGTTGGGGCAAAATATCAGTATTCATCATTTATCTATCTGTTATCGTATCGTTTTTTGTGTATGTGTGTAAATCGTAACACAATTTAGTCGTCTAAATGGATGATAAGAAAATAAATATGAAGTCAGTTTTTTTTTACACAATATGATTTCTGAGATATTTGAGAATGTCAATTGATAATTACTGTTGTAAGTTTGATACTCTTATCACACATCCCGTTACCATGCAGTCCAATATGATGACCATCAATTGGATTATCTAAATGTGAATTTCCATACCTAAGCAGATATCGCAATATACTATATATTTATATCGTTAAAAACTCTTGTGATATTTATGTCGGTTTTTTTCATGTCACCCAGACCTAATAGTAGGGAATCGGTATCAATACATTTCCCCAGTACTAATAACTGACGCCAAGAGCCACGCGCAGCATGTGAGAAATCAAAGTTGATTTGTTCTCATGGAGAAGACTATATGTCATTTGACTTTTGACTTTCACACAGTGACCCTAATCTTCATGGTCTTCGTCTATATCGTTTCATGCTCGTCGAGCGAAAAAAGCCCTTATCAGTGTGTCCCTCTTCCGTTCGGTCTGACTGGTCTGTTCCCTTCGGTTTCACCACAGCCTTGCCGCCAGAGGTCCTGATGTACATATTCCGATGGGTGGTGTCCAGTGACCTGGACATGCGTGCCCTGGAGCAGCTGTCACTGGTGTGTCGTGGCTTCTACATCTGTGCAAGGTCGGTCAGGCCCCGGCCGTCAGAACAGATAATGCACTGTTTCCTGTTTCCCCCCTCGTGTTCCTCCCCGGCTCGCTTCGAGACGCGTTTTTCCTCCACTTTTTTTGGTTCTTGTCGTTCCCCTTTCCACAGCAGCCGTTTTGACATGCCGTCGCAGGGTAAAACGCAGGTGTGATTAATAACGTTCATTATGGTCCCGTTCCATTTAGGCGTGCCAGGGCCAGGGCAGTGCTGTCTCGCTGGAATAGCGGTGACACACCTAAATGGAATAGAGGGTACGCGCCGATGTCACTTTCCCACCGGAAAAAGTCGGACGGAGTGGCAAAAGACAAGGCTGCCTTGGCTCTGCCTGCCTATTTTCTTTAGCTTTTTCGGGCGGTCTGTAAAAAGATGGCTCCGATTTCTTGTTGAATCGTATTTGTGCGGTCAAGTCGCACAACAGCTCTTTCCCATTTTAGATGTGTTTTCAAGCTCTATGCAGATAGCTGCGTAGATTAAAATGAGAATCTATCTTTTGCGTGAGACATGCAAGTGAAAAACGCATCAGAGACACCTGCAGTCCAGACAAAGGGTTTAGCGTTCAGCTTGAAACACATCTAAAATGGGAAAGAGCTGTTGTGTGATTGACTGTACAAATAGAATCAACAAAGAAATCGGAGCTATCTTCTTACAAACTGCTGAAAGCTAAAGAAAAGAGGCAGGCAGAGCCAAGGCAGCCATGTTGGAGCATGTTTTGCCACTCCCGCCTACTCTGACGTCACATGCATACCCTCTATAGGACCATCATTTAAATGTTATTAATTACACCTGTGCTCACCCTGTGATGACATGTCAAAATGGCTGCTGCAGAAAGGGCTTATTCCCCCGTGTCCACTGAGGAACGGGGCCATGTCAGAATGGGAGCTGAAAAAAAGTTGAAATTGAGCATCTGACATAAGGTTATCCAGCCTTGCGGGGCAGCTAAAGGGGTCACTAGAAAAAGTCCTGTTCAGATTAAATTGATGGTAATAATTTCTGATTGATGGATTATTTGCTATGTGGCCAGTTTTTCACTGCACTCTGCATGTTGCAGCTTACAACCAGGAAATGACCGAGTTAAGTTGTAACTGCTGTGGATATATATATATATATATATATATATATATATTGTATTTGTATATTTTT